>PVKE010039027.1:0-15197 GCA_004027555.1 Craseonycteris thonglongyai
CCCAATGTTTATTGCAGTGCTCTTCATAGTTTCGAAGTCATGGAAACAATCAAAGTGCCCTTTGATAGATGACTGGATAAAAAAGCAGTGGTACATTTACACAATGGATTATTACTCAGCGATGAGACAAGACGAAATCTTGCCATTTGCAACAACATGGATGGAACTTGAGATCATCGTGCTAAGTGAAATAAGCCAGACAGAAAAAGCTAAGACCCACATGGCTTCACTCAATGTGGAATATAAAACTGAAAGCAATAGAGAAACAAAGCCTCATGGACATAGTCAATAGTTTAGTGGTTACCTGAGGGTAGGGAGGGAGAAGGGTGGGAGAGGAGGGCGGAGGAGCTAAATATATGGTGATGGAAAGAAAGCTGACTCTGGGTGGTGAACACATTGTAACACCTAGACAAAGTACTATAGACTTATGTACCTGAAACCTATGTAATTTTTACTAACCAATGTAACTGTAATAAATTTAACAATTAAAAAGAAAAAAAGAAAGAAAGAAGGTATCTGCACTTCCCTTTCCTTAAGTGCTCATAGTATTATTATCATCATTTTCAAATTATGTTCAAATTGTCATCTCTCCTGCAAGCTTTCTTCACCAGGAAGGAGTTTGTGCTGGGTGCTTTGCTAGTTTTCCCTTGTGTTGGATAAATTGTTTTATTCTGTTCCCATGTCCTTGGTCCATTAGCCCAGGCTCCGCTGCTATGTGCTCTCCAGAGGGTCAGAGTTGGTGAAACTGAAAGGGCAATGTCTACCCCCAGAGCTGACAGACCATCCTCCCATCTCTCAGCTCCCAAGGCTAGTACCCTTCAAACTTAGATGCCAGACACTTCTGCCAGGGCCAGGCAATCCTCCCAAGTCTACTCACCCATCTTCACTCTAATTTTCTCTCCTGGGTTTATAACTACAGGAAGAACAAGCTCTTCTAGGAGGGTTCTGGGGGCTGAACCTACTCTGAATTGGCCTGCAGAGACTACTACAGTACATAACAAGTCAGTGATGAACACGCATCTCACTTCTACCGACCGAGGACAGACTCTTCAGCCTGGCATGAACAGTTTTCTCCTCCTACCTTTGCCATGGTAGCTTCTCTACCCTCTTCCTCTCACGTGCCTGGAAAATTTCTCTTCTCTGACTGTGCCACACATAAAAGGTTTTGCATTTCTCCCTGGATTATACTTTCTGACCATTTCTATTTATGAAAACTGAAAACATACTTCAAAGCCTTACTGCCATGCCATTTTATCCCATGAAATTTCTCCTATTTTTTCACATAGAAATAATCTCTTATTTAACTCACATATGCTTATCACTTTCTAACAATGCTTAATACTTGACACTTCTCTAGCATACCCATTGAATTTTAATCTGACACTATCCTAAACCTTTACATTATTAATTCACTTTTTTCCTACCTATTCTGTTTTAACACTTCTAGTAAAAAAAAAGAGGAAAAATCTCATAAGGTTCTTGAGTGTAATTAATGGCTTGATTCCTCTTTGTGTCTCCTTGATGGCCTAGCACAGTGCCTTGATCATGGTAAACACACTCAATAAACATTTCTGAAAGAATGAATAACAATAGCAGCAATGTTGATAGAATTTATACTAACATACCATTGGTTGAGAAGTCTGAGGTCCTACTGCATATTTTGCCAATGAATGGCCCACAAATTTTGATTCAGTAAAGAGAGTATTCTGGCTGCTATACTCCTAACTATGGTCATTCACCTCCAGAATGTCACCAACATCAGCATTTCCACTGCAGAGATTTCCAACCTGGAGACTGCTTCCAAGAGCCCGGCATCATTGGGAACTGTCCAATCTGATGGGGCAAAGTTATCTGACTACATTAATTATGTCACACACCAGGTGTTCAGGGTTCTAATACGAGATCGGTGTAAAATAGAGTATTCATAAGATACTATTCTGTCATAAGATATTAAACTCAAGATGTCATTGCTGGTATTGGATCATCATAAGACTAAAGAAAACAAAAGTTAACTGTAACATGTGGACAAATGAATCAACCCCCCCACCCTTTTTTTGCTCCTAAGGTAGTAGCTCATGGAACATAAATGTTTCTCTTTCCATTTTTAAAAGGAAGACCTGTATTAACCACCTTTTAAAAGGAAGACCTGTATTAACCACCTTTAGAAAAACAATTTTGGAATGAAAACCAATCCTGATCATCTGGGGAAAGTCATTGATTGGCTGATTAATATATCCTGACATCAATTGTGCAACCCCCCATTGAGCCCTGCTGTGGGTCAGCTGTCATGGTGGAAGTCTGGATGTATCATTTATGTCTACCCTCTGGATCCAGTTCCTGAATTTGAACAGTTAAGGATGTTGGTATAATTTTGGCTCTTATCACTCAGACTTCATAATTCTTTCTGTTTTGTCACTCTTAATATTTATATGACACCTAGTGTGTGATTGATCTCCTATGGGATCCTCTGGTCATTCACATTTGCTTATCACCAGCACATAAGGACAACCCACAGATTTATGGCTGCCAATAAGAGTTGTAACAGAAAGTACAGTTTCTTTTTTCTAGGTGCTAATTTCTAATAACTCTTGTGCATGAGAGCAATTACTGACAAAAGTCAGTCTCTGTTAATAGAGTTTATCACACTTCATCATATATGCTTTGTCGTGGGAAGCATTTTGACAAGCCTAGGGTTAATTAAAACCAAGAAGACAATAAAATACACCTAATCAAACATTACAGGTACAGAAATCAGTTAGCAGATTTATAACACTTTGGAGGTTTTCATAATGTATAAAATTCAAGGAAACTGTCATTTCCATTTTCTCAAGACAGTGTAATTAAATTTCTAATTGAAACCATTTTTTTTCAGTAGATAATGTACAATCCACCTAAGTTTGATTTGCATTACAGTGGGGTCTACAAAGGTTGGATGAGTTTAAGAAAATAAAAAGATCATTGTGTCATTTCCATGACTGTTATTTTGTCTAATAAAAGTTGGGAAAAAGTTATACCATGTAAAAAAAGGAGGGAAAATGGTGCTTTGCACAATAAAGAGAATATATGAATTCATCTTATATATCAAGGATCTCTGTCTTCACACAATGCAAACATTCACCAAAGGAGAGTATCTCACAATTCACTGTTAAATGGTCAATGTGACTGGTCTTCTCTAATTTGAATGATTCTTTTGAGTAGATAGTTTGCAATCACCCATTGCTTTGGTAGAATGTAGATGTGACCTTAAATAAGTCAGATATCTCTTGCAGTTTTACTCCCACCCAGCTAAGGTGAATGCACTGCTGTTCACATCTGGAAAACACTGTTTCCATGGGGAGCAGACAGGGGGATGATATGAGCAATGTGTGTTTGCTGTGTCCCAAGGTTATGGTCATGCCCCTTTGGGCTGGCTGACTGATGGGCATATTTGCTCACTCTGCTTAATGGTTTCTCTTCTAGCCACTTGGGAAAATAATTAACAAAATACAGTGATACCTTGGAAGTCAAATGCCCCAAAACTTGAACAACTTGGAATCCGAACAAAAAATCTAGCAAATTTTGCCTCTAAATCCAAATGCTGCTTTGGAATCTGAATACCAACGCATTATGCACGTGGGACATATCGACTGTTCGGCCCATAGCTTTATCTGAATGCTCACTTGTCTTGGAAATTGAATGTTTTGGAACTCGAACAGGATTCTGGGATAAATTAAGTTCGAATTCCAAGGCATCACTGTACCTTACTGCTAGTTAAACACAGAAATGATATGTTTTACTCTCTATTCAGAATTATCTCTGTTTTGACATTTCTGTGCCATTGACATTTAATTGAAAGATAGTTTTGTTGCTTTGAATTTCTTCTGTTTCCTTTAAGGACTATCTCCAAACATAATTATTAGCAACAACAAAATAACTTATATTTATTTCCTGAACTCAGAAACAAACCACATTCATTTTTAGGAGTTTACTTTTAAACTGTTAACAAATCAAAATTTACTCCTCCTTTCAAAGAATGATGGCTAGAGAACAAACCTCAAGGTCATGATTAGAGTTAGCTACATCTTTTGGTTTGCGGGGCTGCATATGAGGTTGTGCCTATATAATGTCGGTAAAAGCCAGACACTTTGAACAATTGCACGGGAAAAATCAGCTGAAACATTGTTTGAGTTCACACAGACAACAGCTAATTAATTGTATTTTTCCATTAAAAGTTACTGTATGCTGATGATAAAATATAACAAATGAAGGATCCCAGTGGGCACACATGGATTTCTAGCGAAGCACAGGCAGGTACCATCATGTTTCATAGACTAGGACATGTGCTCCTTATTCTTCCCTGATGAAACTGTGTTCTGGAGGCTTCATGGTTTTCAATACCTTCACTTGGGTGTTAACAGGCAGTCCATGGATATGAAAGATTTAGGTACTGAGCTGGTGGTGGTTGGTTTACACTGTGACGTGTCCCTGGGTTTAGGATGGTGGCATTACCTGGGTTTGCTGTGCTGTTGTTGGTCTGTCAGTGGAAGATGCATCAGGAACAAACTAAGGTCAAAATTAGCTTTTAAACTTGAGTTGTCCCCACTAGCTACTTTCCTGAATCAACAAACCTCCTCTCAATGCTTTACTGGCTTCTCCTCCTCCATCCACTGCTCAACTAAGAACTTCTATTTAATATTCAATTTTCAGGGCTTACTCTTACTCTCTTATACTTTCTTCATCTGAGAATTCTTTTACTCTGTGGCATCAACAAGGTTTATGTTGCAAATAACAAATCTCTATTTCCTACTGACTCCCTTTTCTTAACACGTCAAGCGCCCAGGCTATTTTGTCTTGCTTACCGCTTGGCCCATTATATCAGATTTCACTGAAATGCTGGCGACCAGAGATCTGTTTAGGCTGTGATAAGGCTGAATGTTTAAATATAGAATATATTTACTGTGTGAATATTTATTATTTACTGCAATTTATACAAAGTATTATTTTAGAAATGCTTCATATGCAGTCAGTTGTCTGCGATTCTTGTTCCAGTGCAGAAAAAGGTTTTTCTTTACCCGTGAATGTGAAAATGTCCCCTAAATGGGGAGAAATTATAGCGAAGGAAAACAAAAAAAGAATAACCATTTTAAAATGGAAAGATGAGTGAGACATCTTACTTATTTAAAATTCATTAACAGAATGTATTTTTTTAAATTTTATATCATCAGTTAACATACAATGCCATGGCCTGCACGAAAAGTATACTGTCGGTCACCAGTGACTGAAGCGGTCCGAACGGAAAGTTCAGTGTCAGTCACCGGTGACTGAGGTGACGCTTAATGTGTTAAGAATTGATCCTCCTGTACCCGCAGCTGCTTAATAGACACATTGTTTTGGTATTTTCTAACCCCCCAGATAAACATTCTCTTCACAAATCACTACTTAGTGGTGTCCCCATTCCTAAGACAATAGAGAGTCTTATTTCTAAAATAGATGGACAAAAAGGTATTATAATTCAAACTCAATTGAAGTTTTCTATCTTTACCTAATAGCACAGGAAGGGAGAACAAGGCTTCAGGGTGGCACTTCTCTGTACTATCATTTTGGAACTTTGAGGGCTATTTCCAAATCAGCCATGTAAAAGCACAAGGGAATGGAAGGTTGCCTGCAGGAGATTTATGAATGGAGCAGACCTTAAAGTGCTGCATAATCTCCGCCCTCTTAATTGGCTGGAGTTCAGTGTCATGGCCTCACCTATCTGCCAGGGAAGCTGAAAAATGTAGTACAGCTATTTGCCCAGAAAAGAAAGAGGAAATGGATCTTCACTGGTGACTATCAGTGTCTGCCACTACCACCTAAATTTGTAACTGCAGATTTCAAATCCATGTCTACATGGTCAATTAGTCTATGACAAAGGGGACAAGAAGCTACAATGGAATAACAATAATCTCTTCAATAAGTGGTTCTGGGAAAACTAGGCAGATACATACAAAAAATGAAACTGGACTACCTTCTTACTTCATATACAGGAATAAACGTGAAATGGATTCAAGACTTAAAGGTAAGACCTGAAACCATAAAACTTCTAGAAGAAAAAATAGGCAGTAAACTCTTTAACATCAATTTTAGCAATATCTTTTTGGATATGTCTCAAATTTTGGGCAATGGAAGTCAAAGAAAAAATAAACAAATAGGAGTACATCAAATTAAAGACTTTTTGCATCACAAGAGAAACCATCAACATTGAATGTGAGAATATATTCACCAATGATATATATGATAAGGGATTAATATCCAAAAAATGTGAAGAGCAGAGGGCCAAAATAGATGTTTTTCCAAAGATACAGATGGCCAATAGACATATGAAAAGATGTTCAATGTCACTAATCACCAGAGAAATGCAAATAAAAACCACAAGTAGATACCACCTCACGATGGCTATTATCAAAAAATCAACAAATAACAAGTTTTGAGAATGTGGAGAAAAGGGAACTCTTGTATGCTGTAAATTGGTACAGCAACTATGGAAAAGAGTAGGGAGGTTCCTCAAAAAGAAAGAAAAAGAAACTACTATGTGTCCCAACAATTTCACTTTTGGGTATTTATCTGAAGAAACTCAAAACACTAATTAAAAAAATAAACACACCCTTATGTTCATTGCCACATTATTTAGCCAAGATATGGAAGGAATCTAAGTGTCCATTGATGGATGAATGAATAAGGATGTGGTGTATAGATGCAATTGAATATTACTCAGCCATAAAAAAGAATGAAATCTTGCCAATTTGCAATAATATAGATGAACCTGGAGGGTATTTTTCTAAGTGAAATAAGCCAAATAGAAAAAGACAAATGCCATATGTTTTCATGTGTATGTAGAATCTAAAAACAAATAAATGAACAAAACAGAAACAGACTCCTAAATACAGAGAACAAATTGATGGTTGCCAGAAGGGAGGGGGGTTGGAGGCTGAGGATAAAAGGTAGAGGAATTAAGAAGTACAAATTGGTGGTTACAAAACAGTCATGAGGTTATAAAGTACAGCATAGGGAAATAGTCAATAACATTGTAATAACTGTGTGTGGTGCCAAGTGTGTACTAGTCTTATCAGAGTGATCACTTTGTAAGTTACATAAATATTTAATCACAGTGTTGTACACTTGAAACTAATATTATATTGTATGTCAACTGTAATTGAAAAAAACTTAAATACCTCTCATTGCATCACGTACCCGCTTCTAGTAGCGGCACATAGTCCCAGCTCTCCCCTCCTCACCTCACGTCTGAGTCATTGCTTTAACTCCCTAGGTGACCTCCACAGCTGCCGCCTCTCCCCATGCAATCCGTCCTACAAACCTTGGTCACACTCAGTTTCCTTATTACAGCTTCCATCACTTTATGTCGTAACTCAGAACCTTCAGCAGCCCTCATGTCCAACAGATCAAGTCAACTCTCTCCTGCCTACTTCTTAAGAGCTAATACAATTTAGAAACTTCTCTTCCTACATCAGCCAGCTTTGATCACCTACTTGGGCAAGTTTTCTCAGTGGACTCTGCACCATCCACTTTAGGTGTAATATGAACTCCGCTGTCTTGTGCTGGTTGCTATTATGGCATGTGTTGTAAAGCTGTCTTCCCGACCATGGTGTAAGCTCCTTGAGAAAAAGGATGACAACTGGTATTCTTTTGTTTTGTCCCCCAGATAGTCTAGCTCTTCACTCAGTACATACCAGGTCAGTTCCCAGTAAATACTGTTGGTGAATACTCTAGCTATGAGTAGGAGTTATTCATGACACAGATTTTAAGAAATTTTACTTCCTAAAATTGCCAGTTAACAATTAGCAAGTTTTGTCACAAACTGCCATTTATTGACAAAAATCTGTGTTTACTTAAAATGGTGCCCAAATCTTTTAACATAACCAGATGTAAACTGAAGACATTTGGGGAACTAATTTCAATTAGTCCTTTTTTTCATTAATTCAACAATTTAATCTCCGGTCCCTGTCCTGAAGAGGCTGACAGACTGCAATGAAAGTGACGCAGACACTATAGGGGGCAGGATTCTGAGGTGGCCCCAGATGTGTGCCCCTGGTGTGTGTGCCTGTGTGATTCCCTGTGAGTGGGACCTCTGGGTATGATTAGGTATCACTCCCATAATTATGTTACAGGTATATCTCATTTTATTGTACTTAACAGATATTCCAATTTTTACGATTGAAGGTTTGTGGCAACTCGGCATCAAACAAGTCTATTGATGCCATTTATCTTAACAGACTCAGATGATGGTTAGCACTTTATAGTAATAAAGTACTTTTTAATTAAGGTACATACATTTTTTTTTTAGAGACAATACTACTGCACACTTAATAGACTACAGTAGGGTATAAACATGGCTAATATATGCACTGGGAAACCAAAAAATTGTGTGACTTCATTGTGGTGTCTGGAACTGAACCAGTCAGCCTGCACATTATATGGCAAAACTAACTATGCGGGTATAATTAAACGTCCCCAGTTAGTTTACTTGGAGTGAATCAAATCAAAGATTATCTTTGGTGGGTCTGACTTTATCAGATGAAGTCTTAAAAGAGACAGTAAGCAGTTTTCCTGTGGGCCTGGGGAAAGGCAAAAGCCAGGCTGTGCGTTGACCATGGAGGGACCACTTGGCTCAGACAGAAAGGCAGTGTCTAAGAGCTAAGAGAGGTCCCAGCTAAAAGCCAACTAGAAAGTGGGGCCTCAGTCCTACCACTGGTTGTACTGAATTCTGCTCACAACCTGCAGGGGCTTGGAATGGGATTCTGAGCTCCATGTGAGGATGTAGCTGACACCTTGATTTCGGCCCACGAGATCCTGAGCAGAAACCCCTATCACGCATGCCCAGGACTGATCCTTGGGGACTGTAAGGCAATGAATGAGTGTGGCTTGTGGTAATTTGTTATACAGCAATTAAAAATTAACACACACATTTCCTACAGTGTGCTATTTAATTGCAATGAAATCGTTTTTTATATGTTTAATCATTTTGAGATTTTACACATTTTAAAGATTTATTTTATTGTTTTTGAGAGAGACAGAGAGGAGGGGGAGGGCCCAGAGCAGTCTCCATAGTTGTACCTCATCAGTTTTCAACATGGTTTCATTCCACACAGGTGGGTGGGGGGCCGTGCAGGGCAGGAACTGGGCTGTGGGCCTCCTGAATGGGAGGCACGCCCCCTTGAGGCAGGGACTGAACTTGGGGGTGAGAACCAAATTGGGAGCCTGCCTCATGGGAAGCACACCCCAGTTCAGCATATGGGTCCACACAGGCTGGGACCAGGATTCTGTCCTCGGTCCCCAGGGCTGTAAAGCAAGCTCTTAACCCGCTGAGCCATCCTGGCTTCCCCACGATTTTATACATTTTAATCTTAAGAACTGGATTAATTATAATACAAAATGCCACATTAAAAAAATATATACATATGTATCTTTGGACTTGAAAATAGCAATGCCATTTACTTCCATTTTCCCGACCTGGGGTCAGTGAACACCTAACATGAGTCAGGGAAGCGCAGGCGGACAGTGCCTAGTCTGGGGGTGGCGAGCCTATGGCATGCGTGCCCAAAGTGGCACACAGAGCAATTATTTCGGCACGCGGAGCTGGGGGGGCGCTAAGGGCAATTTCATGGTGAGTTTAGATTACAGGGTCCAAATAACAACTAAAATTGATCTGACTAAGTTGCAGATGGGAAGACAAAGAAGAGCGCTGTATGCGTTTTTTAATTATAAGGAGGACTTTTCTGTTGTATTACTTGCTTTGGTTGATGCCAACTGTAAATTTATAGCAATAGATAGATGTTGGGTCATATGGAAAAGAGGGGGACAGTGGAATTTTTGCGAAGTCTGTCATGGGGAAACAAGTGCTTTCGGGAAATACATTTCCTCCAGATGAGAGACTTCCTGGTTCGAATAAAGTAGTGCCTTATGCTATAGTTGGAGATGAAGCTTTCAGATTACACAAACATGGCATGAAACCATACTGTAAAATAACAGCTTGAGGAGAAAAATCTAAAGTCATCTTCAACTACAGGTTAACTCGTGCTCACAGACTAACGGAAAATGTGTTTGGGCTATTGAGTCAAATTTTTCGAGAATTCTACTCTCCTGTTGCTGTCACACCTGAAATGTGAACAACTTGTAATTGCAGTATGTTGTTTGCACAATATACTGAGGAATGGCTATTTAGAGCATCATCAGCGGCCACATTATGAATACGATTCAAGTATAGATCCACCGGCGAGTATGGTATGCAAGAGCAGATGGTTTTGAAGTTAGAGAAACATTCATGAAATTTTTCGATGAAGAAGGAGCGCTACATTGGCAAAATGAACGTGTATTTAGATTCAGCAGCAGCCATTGATGGCGTTTGACTGTTTTGTGTACTTAATTGGTAATGTTTGTAAGTAAATAAATATTCATTGAAATTTTTACTTTACCATTCTTTCCAAGTTCTGAGGAAATGACAACCCAATTGTTCTCCTTAATCTGAAAATCTTTGAAGTCTTTATGTTGATGATTGTAAATGCATGGATGGTTTCTAACTTTTTCGAATAACTTCTCATCTCTCCACAAAATTGCTGTGCCATGGCGAAGCAGAAACATCACTGGACTGCCCGACTAGACATCCGCAGTCAAACGTGATGGCCGAGTCATCTCAGCGAAACCAATACCATTTGATATACATTGAATGAGTACACGGCAGTGATTTCCGACTGCTGGACGCTCCAGTGAAACCAAACCTTTAGTGGCCTCTGCCATCGGAACAATCCTTTTGACTTGGAGTCATCAAACATTTTCTGCACCGTACGCTTTGTTTCCATTCGCATCAAAGCACGCTCAACATTGTTCTCGTATGTCACATATGTGACAGAGCAAGACTAGTAGATCGTCCGCATCAGTCAGAATATATCCATCGCTTCGATACCACCACTGGAGTGCTCTCTGTCTTTGAAGTTTGTTTTATTTACTTATAATGTGAGTTTCCTTTGGGAGTAATTGATCTATTTTTCTCTGAACTTGAGGAGAACCAACAATACTAATTGCAAATGTTACTTTATCCCTTTAACAAAAGGCAGTCTTATATCTCAAGAAGTTCCCAAATCCTGTTTGCAACCAACTTCCTTGTTCGTCGAATTGGAAAGTGAATACATATTTCAAATGTATAAAAGTAACCATATAAACCCTACCTTGTTGAATTGTTCTTTGATGACTAATGTTTATTGTTATAATTTAATTCTGTCACGTTTCTTTCCTTTTTGTTTCATATAAATTATAATTTCATTATAATATCATGTTATTCTACACCGAATAAAAATGTAATAAATGACTGATAGAGATTTTCTATGGTATTTAATTTATATAATTACCTTTGTTATGCATTCTAATAAAATATTTAAACTTCAAAACAAATAATTGTGAATACCATTTAAAAAATTATTGTTTTTTGTTATAAAAACATCCTATGCCTCTTATAGACATAAAAATAATCGATACCTCTATCTCACTCGATGGGTTGGCATGCGAGTCGAGCGAGTATACTCTTATTTCGTAAACTTTGGCACTCAATCGCCAAAAGGTTCGCCACCCCTGGCCTAGTCTATTTTCAAGATTTGCACAGGACATGGTTCCACCCAAGTCCCCGTGTTTTATCAGGAGGGCCTGCCTTCACTCTTTCTCTGCTGGTTCACACACTGAGCTGAATTGATGCCATGGTTTGTGTAGCTCACTGGGTTCAACACCTAAGAATCTTTGGAGGGGAGCCAAGTAGTCTTCTTGCTCTTTAGCAGGAAAGTGGTTAAAAGGGAGCGGCTGCTTAGCAAAGCCCTTACTCCACTGCAGAGCAGGCACGCTTCCAAAGTACATTAATAACGCTAATGAAAAAACTAGCCCTGCAGAGCAAACACAGGAGACGAAGAAGTCACTTCATCACAGACAGCAGCTTGCTGAGGCGGAGAGGCCTGGAGCCACTGCTTGCTGGGAAAGTTCTTTCTCTCAGTAAAGTGGGAGCAGGGGCTAGAGAACCTCTGAGTGGCCTTCCGACTCTGACATCCACTCACCCACCTGGGGCTGACATGCAGGTGAGAGTGAGAGGTCTCGGTGGGACAGAAGCTGGCGTCTGCACAAGCCCAGCAGTCGTGACCTCAGACTTCCAACACCAGGTCTCAGGACAAGGGCGCTCTGGCTGGGCTCCCTGCTGCCCCCTGGCACCTGCGGGGGCAGCTCCTCCACCTGAGCGCTGCACTCCCTTGCCTGGCGCGCCTCCCGCTGACTCCCTAGAGCTCTGTCTCTCCAGCAGACCTGTGGACTCCAGAAACCCAGCCCTCCTTCCCGCCTGAGCGTGTGTGCTTCTCACCGCTGATGGCCTGCGTCCATCGTCACTGACCGACCACCCTGGTCTCTTCACGTTGACCTAAACACACCCTGCTCCGTGAAGGTTTCCTGCCTGGTCCCTCTCCGCCCCATGTGATTGAGCTTGTCCGTGTAGGAAATGACCCCATGGAGGCCCAAGACGCAGTGGCTTCTCAGGGACCTGACCTTACCCCACGAACGAACGCCAGTCCCCACGTCCATGGAGAGCCTTCACTCTTGCAAGCGCACGTGAACAGTGACAGCAAACACGACAGGGACCGAATGGGGGAGCCAGGGGGCCTCAGAGACTTACCAGGACTGTGGGAGCACTCTGGGGCTGCCGGAGCTGAGCTCCCTTCCGTAGGGTGGGCAGGCTCCATCCAGATGGTCCGGCCTACTTGCAAGGTCGCGGGAGCTCTCATTTCTTCCGGAACAAGGGGAGCAGGCGGGACAATTGGCATTACTACACACACCTGGCCTCCCCACCTGAGGCTAATTCGTTCGGTGGGCCAGTGCCAGGACGTTTTTTAGGGCACTCGCTTGTCTCCTATCCAATGAAGACACATTCATGCGGCCTACCCCATGGCCACTTCTACATCAGGACACTTTTCAAGACCCAAGGAGACAGCTGAGTGTTTTGTCTAATTCATATAAATGAACATGGACAGTCAAACCAATGAAAAGGCAAAAGTACATCTCTTAAATGAAGGAACAAGGAAACACCCAGATAGAAACCCTAAGGCAGGGGTGTCCAAACTTGTGGCTTCCCTGGGCCACATTGGAAGAAGAATTGTCTTGGGCCACACACAAAATATACTAACATTGACAATAGCTGATGAGCTAAAAAAAAACTGCAAAAATATCTCATAATGTTTTAAGAAAGTTTATGAATTTGTGTTGGGCCACATTCAAAGCCATCCCGGGCCACACTAGGGCCCCCAGGTTGGACAAGTTTGCCCTAAGGGACTAGAGATAAGTAATTTACCTGATAAAGAATCCAAGATATGGGACATAGGGATGTTCATCTAACTTAGGAGTGAAACAGAGGAATGTAGGGAGAATTTCAACAAAGATCAAGTACAATAAAGAATCAAGCAGAGCTGTTTCTCTCTATGAGCACAAACCTCCTCCTTTCTGTCCTGTGTGCATCCCTCACTCTTCACACTGCAAATGTAGAAACATAGAAATTCGAACTGAGTGATTCCTAAATGCAAGCCATAACCTAAAGGATAACTCATGTTAGCTCATTTGCCTCTTTTTGAATTTTATTTATTTTTCTTTTTTGTTTCCCTGTTACTAGAACATAGCAAAAATAAAAATGTAGGTTTCTTCTAGCACACAGTTCTCAGGAGATCCTGCAGAAGAATATACATGGTAATAAGACTCCAGAGAGCAGATGCTCTGAAATTAGCCACGTGCCTTCATGGGGGTCTTACATGAGCCCCATTGGTGGCCAAAGTAACAGAAGCTGACAAAGGCAAGCTGATTGGATGAGAGGTACACATTCAACCAGAGAATGGAACTCCTGTCAGTTGTTTTTTTCCTCCTCTTCAAAGCAGTGCGGGGCCCATCCCAGAAAATTGCTCTGAGCTGCTGTGATCCCTGAGGCAAAAGTATCTTCTGACTGAAGGAAACATGGACTTGTTTTTTCACAAGTTTTGCTCCCAGAAGGTGCCTCCAGATCTCCATAATCCTGTCTTCCTTCTCAGGCCATGGCTGATTTATGGTGTTTTTTCATTTATAATTTTCAAGTGAAATGCCATTATAACTTTTCTGTTTCCTTTTTTTTTTTTTTTTTAATCTTGGAGCTGGGATTAAGAAAAAAGAGAAAATGAGAAGACTTCCAAACAGAAAGTCTAAAAAAACAAAAAAATAAAAACAAACAAGCCTGAGGAAAGAAAAGAGACAGCAGAAGAAAGGTGGAGGGCACGGTTGTTACAACTCAATGTTATGGAAGCTATGCTAAGTAGTTATCTATGATGCCTCGTTTCCTCATCATGACGGCCCAGAAAAAGTAAATAATGTGCCCAACATCCCCTGGCTAATAGGTTATGGAAATGAACTGGGGGTACTACACTTCGCTGGGGGAATGCTGAGTAGTGCAAGGAAAGGCTGACTATGGATTGAGTCAGGGGCTGGTTGGAAGGCAGAGGTAGAGTGACCAGTGCATCTCCTTAGTCATTAAGCTAGCACAGAATACCTGAGCTGAAAGGCTCATTGAGGCATCCTCTAACCCAGGGATTCCCAACCCCGTGCCCACGGCCCGATTTGTGTGCGCCCACCATGATTTGACTGCATCAGAAGTTTTTCATAAACACTAAGTAAAACTATCATTTATTTTTATACATTTGTTAGAATTTTAAAATATTGTTGGAGTATCTACACAGGTTTATTATATTCGTTGGTATGTTTGCGATATCGTATATATAAGTGTTTCCCTAGCTTTCGCCTTTGTACGTGTCGCGTCTTGTGTAGCCGCTGCACTCTTTAAACTCTCCTCCACCCAACCGGGAGACGCCAAGTTGCCATTTGGATTGCGGTTGCTGGACTGATTGGGTCGTGACGGTTAGCTAGGATCACAGTGTTTTGATAGATTCGATTTTAAATGAACTAAAAGCGAGGTAGGTAATCTATTATTATGGTGGCAATTTGATATGATACTGTAGTTCTATAACTATTTTTATTTTTATTTTTTTAGTCCTAAAATGAGTGGACCAAATAAGAGAAAACGAACCTATAATTTTAACACAGACTGGGAGGAATCATATTGTTTCATTAATTTAAAAGGTAAATGCGTTTGCCTGTTGTGTGGCAGTAGTATTGCAGTGCCGAAAAAA
>PVKE010039028.1:0-15198 GCA_004027555.1 Craseonycteris thonglongyai
CTAATTTTTTGACATAACCATCCCCATTTAGCTTCCCAATCCACCTCAAAAACTCTCTGATCAAAAGAAACAGAACTCCCACAACTTCCATGGGAAATATTAAAAGCAATGAGAAACCTAGGCTGAGTGAAAAAGATAAAAAGGAAATGAAAGATTTCACAGGTGTGTACATACATACCATAATCTGCTCACCAGGCCAACTATCACAAGGTTTAAAATAATGAATTCTTGCAAACCTAGATGCTTCACAGTCAAGCTGGAGAATCAAGTTAAAATTGGAAAACAAAACTGAAGTAATTTTGATATTTTAAGTTACATTTATGAAAAAACTAGATCGGAAATAGAATTTTCTTGAAGGAATGAAAGCCTTAAAACACATTCTATTAAGTCATGGAAACTTAAATATAAAATAATATACACTCTGCTAGAGCTCTCATTATTAAATTTAGTTTCTAAAATTAAGGATTTCTGTCAGTGCCCTCAGAATAATATGTATGATGGGGTGGGGGTGGGGGTGGGGGGAATACTGAAAAAAACAAAACAGGAATTATCTTCTGGAGTAGTACAAGCTTCCCCTGCTAGGTGAGTGTTCTAGGAACCCATCTGCATCAGTGTACCAGCTGGCATTGTGAGAGGCTATATTTGACTTCAGTTAATTTTTTTTTTTTAAGAGACTCTTTCAACATGTTTGCCCATTTCATGATGGGTGATTTACACAAATAACATGCTGCACAACAATGCACCTGCATGCACTACACTGAGTGTAGCAGTATTTGACCAAAAACAGAATGATCCTTATAGCCCCATCCTCCCTATTCACCTATTCTTGCCCCAAGTGACTTTTTTTGTTGTTGTTTTTGTTCCCCAGATGAAAAATGTCCTCAAAGGGAAACATTTTGCTGATGTGAAAGAGGTTAAAAAAAAAAAAAAAATGGCAGTAGCACTAAAAGGCAACAAAATTGACGAATTCAAAAACTGTTGTGAGCAGTGCAAAAAGCATCTTGAGATGTATATGGCATCAAAGGGAGAATACTTCAAAGGTGACTGAAGCTTAAACATGTAAAAATAAATGCACAATTTATTATAATAAATTCTGAGTCTCCCCCTCTCCCCTCTGCCACCGTTTTTACTAGAGAGAGAGAGTGATATCTGGTAATGGTTGTATCAGGCAATTCCTGGGAGGAGGCCAAAGAAGCAAAATTTTAAGAAATTTCATAGGTTATATATAACTCTTACTTCTAAATTTATACAAACCATTCCAACTCAGAAGAAGGTATCCAGTTACTTCAAGGATACAGAAATGTCTTGCAGCAACGGTCCAACAAGTGAAGTAACAATTTGCAGGCTCCCAAAACCTTCATCAGCACCAGTTCCACCACTGGTTGGCTGGGGATGACGCATGAATTGGTAGTTACAGGTTGAATTTTACTTGACAAAAACAGAAAAGTACATCACTTTCATTATTAAATATGAAGCACTTATATAGCAGGTTTCAAGTGCAGACATGCTTGAAGCTCAATTTTAGGTAGTTATTCTAACTACTGAAGTTGATCAACACTGACGTTCCAATATAATCGCTCATGATCCAGATTTCAAGTCATGCCAATCCCTTCCACAAACCAACAAAGAGAGATTACCACAAATGCTAGGTGCACCTTATTCAAACAAAATTTGTATAGCTGAAGTATAATTAGTTACATTCCAACCCCAAGCAGAAAAATGTCCAAAAGAAGAGCTCTTATTATTAAATTTAGTTTCTAAGGTTTAGTTTCTAAGATTAATAATTTTTGTCAGTGCCCTTAGGATAATACTAACTAGAGAAAGAGAAGCAATCTTTAAGACAATGAATTCCCAACCTACCACAAAGCTCATCACAAATCAACTGGACCACTTACTTGGAAGAAAACAACTCAGACAAATCTTGAATTGAACCCTCCAAATCCATGTGTTTCAAACGTTTTAAACATTGTTCAACCTGAAAGGGGAAGAGTAGATTAAATTCCTATGTATATAACATAAACAAGGCCAATGATGTAACCAGAAAAGCAGAGATCCAAAATTTGAAAGGATGGAAATACACTAAATACCACAGAATACCTTTGTTTAAGGGTAAAGAAATCCATGACCCAAAGCAATTGCTCTGGTTAAAAAACTGAAATTTATCAAATCAGGTTATGACTAAGAATTTACTATATACTTGTACGATGCTATAAAGGGGATCAAAGTAAGTATAAGATTATTAAGATTGTAATTTTTCTGAAGCAACACAATTTCTAACAGTGAAAGTATTAAAACAAGGTAGTGAATTTATTAAAACAAGGTAGTGAATTAACTACAAAATTTCAACAAACTGTGTTACAGAGATGTGGAAACTGATCAGTATTCACTTTACAAATGTATATTGAACACTTATCACATGCAAGCATGCTGGGAAATCAAATAGTATATGACATTTCCCAATCTCTAGTTGCTAAAAATCTATTAGAAAATAATAAAAATAAATGATATATATAGTAAAATAAAAATAGGTATGCCCTATTTAAAACTGCAATCCCCTTAGCACTCCCCCTTCCACTGGCTTTATGTTTCTCCATTGTACTTATCACCATTGACATCTGATTGACTGCATTTCTCCTCAACTGTAAGCTCCATGAGGGCAATATATTTTGTCTATTTTTATCCCCCACTGTAACTCAGTACTGAGTGTTGAGTAGGCACTCAATAGCATTTTTTATTTAAGAAAAAAAGAAAAAGGTAAGAGCTACCCATGCAAAATGTGGTGAGAATTCTGTTGTCCTCAGGAAATACCACACAGAGGGCATGCATGGAAACCGCATCCAGAATGAAGGATGTAAAGATCTGGATGGGCACTGATACTGGAAAAGACAGTGTTCTTGCTAGAGCTACACATATGCTACTAAAATTTCAATCAAAGTATAGATTCTCTCTGAACAGCACAGTTTTCAGAACAATGGAGGTAATAATTCTCTGAGGTCAGTTCCTTATCTTTATCATTTTTAAATTCTGGTCACCATCCTTCGATAGAATTGACAAACCAAGATGGTAAAGCATCTGGGAAGCAAAGTAAGTTCAGTTATGGTGCAAATAATAATAATAAGGGAGGGGGTGGGAATTTGAGTAGTTTAGCATGGAACAGAGAGCATGGACGAGCATAACAGTCTTCATCTTCTCAAAGTACTGCCATACAGAAGAGCAATCAGGACTATTATCTGTGCTCTATTTGGGGGAACATTAGAGAAATAAATCTTAAAGTAGATGAAAGTTCTCTGTAAACTATATGTTAAGCAGATACAAGATAGCAGTAGTGATGGTAGTTGCTACAGCAGCATAACTCACGTTCCCTACTCTAAAGGGATGGTAAGGAACATAGAACATGTACAAATACCTGTACCACAATGCATACTGGCTAAATGCCATGAGAGAAGCACAAAGGGAGACCCAAATAACCAGGAATCATAAAAAAGGTCATTCAACTTCAGTAATCAGAAAAATGCAACTTAATATACACTTATGTTACCCCTCAGAAAGTTATGACTGGTGGGACGGCTTGAAAACAGGACTTGGAAGATGACAAGGCCTTTAACAGGCAGAGATAGAGGGATTAGGCATTCGAAACATACAGGGCCAGGTGAGGAAAGGTTCGGGTGAGGGACAAATGTGGTGAGCAAGGGGGTTCATGAAGAATTCGGGTTGCCTGCAGTATAAACAGATAAAGCTGTGAGAGGAACCTGAGCTAAGAAAAACTAGGGAAGCTGGGATGGCTCAGCGGGTTAAGCGCTCGCTTTGCAGCCCTGGAGCCTGAGGATCGAATCCCGGCCCCGGCCCATGCGGACCCATATGCTGAACTGGGGTGTGCCCCCAGTTCAGTTCTTGCCAGGGCCCATGCAGGAGGCTCCCAGCCCAGTTCCTGCCCTGCACAGCCCTGCGCCCACCTGTGGCATGAAACTATATGGAAAACTAATGCTGTCAACTATGGAGACGGCTCTGGGCTCTCCCCATTCTCTGTCTCTCTCTGTCTGTCTGTCTGTCTCTCTCTCTGTCAAGAAACAATAAAAATAAATATTTAAAAAGAAAAGCTAAAGAGGACAGATCATAGAGGATCCTGTAAGCCAGGCTAAGAGGTTTGGTCTTTACTCAGGATATAAAGGAGAACTATTAAAAATCAAAGCTGTGTTTTAGAATGATAAATCTGATTTTGGTTTATAGAATATACCAGAGTGTAGAAAAAGTTAGAAGAGGAAAGATCAGTTAAGATAGCAAGACAACTAAAAGTTGACAAGGTCTAAAGATAGATACAGTCAGAACTAAAAGGAACTAGATGCAGAGAAAGTTTTGATGAATCAATTGACTGGCTGGTAGAGCTACCAAAAAGGAAGCAGAGACAATGGAACATCAATTTTTTCTTACTGTATAATTATTTACAACTTGGAAGCCAGGAGGAGATAAGTTTGCTTTCGCAGTAAGATTCAAAAGGAGATGAAAACTGAGGTTTCACCAGAGAAGAAAATTTAGGTAAAGACCAGGATCCCAGATCTGTCTTTGATGAAGTAATCATCTCTTTTGCCTTGAGTGGAAAATTAATCAGAGAGCATGAATCTGGAAGGTTAGAGACTACCTTTTTAATCCCTTGTATACCTAGCACCAAGTACAGTATCTGACACATAGAAAGCTACAAAAAGTACTTATAGAATTAAAGAAATGAATTAATGCTCATATAAAGAACTCAACTTAGAAGGTTCTGCTCTATGTAGTATAGTCCCTAAACTAGAGGGCCCAATTTTGTCTTGAACTCCAAAAACTACATGAAACCACTTTACACAACATGTTATATACCCATTTACTCTACTACATTACCAATTAGGTTATATACCCCACCACAATAAATAAACCACAACTTTGTTCTTTTTGTGATTTTATGATTTTGATTATGCCCAGAAAATAATTTCTTAATCCAACACTTTGTCTTGATCAAATCCCTGTATCTTTCAACTAGGCAAAGGCACAGTAATTTAATTGTAGATTATGTATAATGAAAAAAACTTTTCATAAAAATACCCACTAGAAACAAGGCTGGGAAAGAATTAAACATAGTTCTTTTCTAACTGGTGTTTTGAAATGCTTTAAAACAAAAAAAAAATGAGGGGAAGCTGGGATGGCTCAGTGGGTTGAGCGCTCGCTTTGCAGCCCTGGGGACTGAGGATCGAATCCCGGCTCCGGCCCGTGTGAACCCATATGCTGAACTGGGGTGTGCCCCCAGTTCAGTTCTTACCGGAGCCTATGCGGAAGGCTCCCAACCCAGTCCCTGCCCTGCGCAGCTCCGCACCCACCTGTGGAGTGAAACTATATGGAAAACTAATGCTGTCAACTATGGAGATTGCTCTGGGCCCTCCCCCTTCTTTCTCTGTCTCTCTCTGTCTCTCTGTCAAAAACAATAAAAATAAATCTTAAAAAAAAATGAAAGCCCACAAGCAACTGTGAACTGAAGGCCTGTAAATCACAAATATTTACTGAGTTTCCATAAATAACAAAATATTAAGTAGCAGTATGATCTCCATCTTCGTCAGGTAAACATGTTGAGTTTTAAACACATGGCTTCCTCCTTACCTGTCTGAGGGTCAAATGGGGCTTGTGGCGGCCCATTCTGTTGTGATTGCTGTAAAGGATTGCACACAGAACATCTGTTTCTGCATCTAAGGTTTTGCTCTTCAGCGACTGTGTCAAAAGACAGCATTCTTTAACTACAGCTGCAATGCAAAGGTCTAAAGCAGAGAAGTTCAATAAGACTTAATATGTATTTTTACGTTAGGCATATTATATAAAAATACACTGAAAGAAGCATGTTTCCTTATTTGTTTTAAATGAATCAAGAACAAACTAACATAAACAGCAGCAACTGTAGGGACATAATGACTCTAAGTGTGTAAGAAGTTGGAAAATGGTGACGTGATATAAAGTCCAAAATCAAGAGAATATCTACTAAAACAGTACGTGTATCTTTACATCACATTTTATCATAATTTTAATCTTTCATATGAATCCTTTGCAGTCATTTAGTGTACACTTATACCCAAAATGCCTTGACAGTATAACATCTGTTGTTTACTCCTCTGAATCCATTTTATTACGCACATAAGCAAGGCAGAATGGATACATTTATGCTCTTAAAAGTCAAAGGTACTATATTTGGCTACCACTTTAAGAATATATTAAGAAAGGAGAAAATAGCATGGCGAGTGGAGATTGTATTACTTGATGAATACCAGACTGAACACGTAGTGCTCAGCAGGAGATAGCCTCCAAGTCAGAAAAACTACATAGTATTGTAGAAGATGGGAGTTAAAGCGTCCTGTATGCACTGGCAGATTTCTACATGAACTTTCTTTTGTCCCAACTATCTGAAGCCAAAATGGGCTGCCTTGGGAATGGGGAGTGAATTGGTGAATTTGCACAACTAACAGAAATCTTGTTAAGGAAATTTTTAATAGAGGAAGAAGGGAGATAATGTGTAAAGTGAATAGGACAGATGGATGGAGAAAAGGATGTTATTAGATAGGTTATAAGTATTTAATGTTAATAATAACTATCATTTCAGTGTGTATTTACTGTATCAGGCACTGTTGCAAATGCTCTCCCTATAACATTAACTCTTTCATTCCTCAACATATCTCTATAAAGCAAGTACTATCTTTATCCCCATTTGAAAAAGAGCTGAGGCACAGAAAGGTTAGAAAATGACAATTCCTGGCAAAAGGGAAGAACGAGGATTAAAACCCAGGCCACCTGGCTCCTAAGCCAAGCTCCTAACTATATACCCTACTGCCTAAAAATGGCAAAACCATCATACACTGGTAAAACACTTTAAGAGCACTCTCCCCTAAATGACATCAATCAGCTCCTTACAACAAGCAGTGATGGGTAGTACAAATGTGCAACCAGAGGCCCAGAAAGATCGCGATTTACATCCTACGAGCCTTAGTGTCTACCTCCAGCTCCCCAGGGGCAGAGATCGGGAAACTGAAACGTAAACAGGGCTCCGGCGGCCAGAGCGGGCATTGGGTTCCCAGGCAGCACTTTTCCCTGACGCTAGCTCCCGTCCGCCTCTCTCCGCCCCCTCGGCGTGAGGCAGGGCTGTGAACCTCGTTCGCTCCCAGGCCCTGCGGTAGGCACCGTGGGCTCAAGGCGGGACTGCGGAAGAACAGGCCCCGCAAGCCTCCCGGGCAAGCTCAGGAGCGCAGGTGCGGTCTCCTTCCGCCCGTCCCGCGCCCCTTCCCAGCGCCCCGCGGACTCAGGAAGTCCCGCCCCCGCGCACGTGCGCCAGCTCCGGCCGTAGGCCTCCCCCGGAAACATCTACCCCAGTCGCACGCGCCTCACTCACCCAGGGTCGCGCCGGGGTCCTGTACTGTCACTGAGCTGTGGTTCCCGGCCTTGGGGATCCTCACGCGGTTCCAAGGTTCCGGGCCCGGCCGCACCACAGCCATCTTGCGAGACGGGGCGGGGACTGGAAAGAGCGGAGCTGTGGAGACCAGTGGAGCCGCCGGAGGAGGGGAGATGAAACGAAACCTGGGGGCGGGGTCTGGGGGCGGGGCCCTGGGGCGGGGAAGGTCCTTCATGGGGTCGTGGGCCACAGACACTGAACTGGAAAGGACCCAGACAGTCGTCCAGACCCTAACCACCGAAACCCGAACGCGTGTCAAAATCACTTCAAAGTATTTTGGGGGGGAAGCTCCCACCCCCCGGTACTATTGAATCAGAATCTCAGATGGGGCGAGGAATCTGCCTCTTTTTTTTTTTTTTTAATGTGTCATCACAGGATTCTGGAGCACAACCAAGTACTTAAAGCCATTTTACAGATATGAAAAATGAGGCCTAGAGTTGAATTGGTGCATGTACCCTCAACTCTCCCTCAATTATGAGAGGAAGAGGAAGAAATGAAGAGGCATATGCAAAGTGTGAAATTTGTAACGCAGGACTGACTTATTTTGAGATAGTAAAGGAAAGCTCCACTCTCTTAAGCAATAGCAAAACCATACTATCACATCAAAGAAACTAGAAAGTCTGCTGACTTTCTATCAGAACCATCCTCAGTATCCAAGAGAAGACTAACCCAAGCTCTGCTGATCCTCACCTCATTATCTTCCTAAAGCACATTTATCTTCAGCAACATTAATGCTACCTTACTTAAGGTCCTCTGGTAATATATTGGAGAGGCAGTGGGTTTGGGAGACACACTGCCAAGGTTCTAATTATAACTGCCAGTTTACTGACTCTGATCTCAGGAAAGTTAGTTCAGTCCTCCAAACCTTGGTATCCCTATAGGTAAAATGCAGATAATAGTCTTTACCTCACAGAGTTGTAAAGTGCTTTAGAACAGTGCCTGTCACACAAACATTTATTCTTACCAGAATTAATAGTGTTGATTTATTTCTACTGTTTACTATAGGTAGCATTGCCTAATTGAAACATTTCCCATGCTCTCTGTGTGCCTTGCACTCACTAATTCCTCTACCTGGACCATCTTCCTGAAACAGTCTCCCTCAGGTCTGATGTTATCACCTTTGGGTACTTAAGAACATTGCATCCTCACCCCATAACTTTATGACTACTACAGTACTCTGTGTTTGCCTGTGTATTAGCTTCTTGTTGCTGCTGTAACAAATTATTCCAAACGTAATGACTTAAAACAACACAGTGGGAAGCTGGGATGGTTCAGTGGGTTAAGCACTCGCTTAGAAGCCCCGGAGGCCAAGGATTGAATCCCAACCATGGCCCCGGCCCAAGCAGGCCCACATGCTGAACTGGGATGTGCCCCCAGTTCAGTTCTTGCCGGAGCCTATGCGGGAGGCTCCCAGCCCAGTTCCTGCCCTGCACAGCTCCGCACCCACCTGTGGAGTAAAACTATATGGAAAACTAATGCTGTCAACTATGGAGACTGCTCTGCGCCGCCCCCCCCCCCCTTCTCTGTCTCTCTCTGTCAAAAATCTATAAAATCTTTAAAAAAAAAAAAGATTATATAAAAAAAACCCAACAGTTATATTTCATTTCTGAAGGTCAGAAGTCCAAAATCTATCTCACTAGTCTAAAGTCAGCAAGGCTGTTTCCTTCTGGAGGATCTAGTGGAGAATTCACTTACTCGCTTTTTCTGGCTTATAGAGGCCACCTGCGTTTTTTGGCTCATATATCCAGCCTCCATTTTCAAAGTCAGTAGTATAGCATTTTCCGGCCTCTCTCTACCCTCTCTTTCACCTTCCTGACTGTCTCCCTCTTAAAAGGATCATGGTGGTTACACGGAGTGCACCAAAATAACCCAGATTAGTGTCCCTATCCCAGAAGCTTTAACTTCATCATATCACAAAATCTGTTATACATGTAAGGTAATATAGTCATAGATTCTGGAGATTAGGATATTGACATTATTGAGGGTAGGGGGCATCATTCATCCTACCACAGACTCTCACAGAATTGATCTCACTGTATTAAGTTATGTATCTGTATGTCTCTTTCTCCAATGGCATGTGAGCTTACTGAAGGTAGTACTACCAATATAGCTTACTGATCTTTATATCTCAGTGCTTCTCTCAGAGCCTGGCATGTAGTAACCTCAGTAACTTTCAACAGCTTTATTGAGGTATAATTGATATACAAAGAACCACACATGTTTCATGTGTACAATTTCATGAGTTTATCAACATTTACTGGCTGAATAAGAGACTCGATGATGTTTGAATAGTTTTTGAAGGATGACTAGGATTTTCCCAGGCAAATAAGGGAAGGACATTCCTGGCATAGAGGTGTTAATCATTGTGGGTTGGGAGCATCATGAGTGCTGGATCCATGTTGCTGGAGCATGATCTGTACTGAGGAGGAAGCTGGGAACAGTGGTGTCAGATCATGGACAGAATTTGGATTTCACCCTGAAGACTGGTGGTTCCCAAATCTGGCTGATCATAATTAACTGCGTGGCATTTAAACATACCGTAGATTTTGTTCAGGCCCGACTTTGGAAATTCCTATTCATTTGGTCAAAGGCTCTCACCTGTATTTTTTAAAAGCTTCTTGTGATGGTCAGGGTTGGGGAGCCCTTGCCAACGGTGATAGAGGAGTCACTGATCCTTAGACAGGGCATCTGCATTACCAAAGACTCAAAGTGTCTGCTTGCCTGCACGCATCCAAAACAGACATGAGTAGGAGTTCGCAGCAAAGGAAATAAAGACTTATTTAAGAAGTTGGCGCCAAGCCTGGAGACACAGCTGAGCTAGTGCTCTTGAAAACCTGGCTCTCCAGTGGCCTCTAATAGCTAAGTGATATAAGGGAAAACTCATGAATCATGGTTACAATGGGAGTTGGGGTTGTGGGCTCTACTGATTGGTCGGGACTGAGGCAGGGAGCACTTGATTGTGGCTTCAGGTCCTGGTGTCAGACATGGCATTGTTTGGTCCATTTCCTAGGAGGTGTGGTCATTGAGGCTGTTCTGCTTTCATGAGTCTGTAGCTGAACCATAACTGAGGCCAAGGTGTTATATTTGTTTCACTAAAACTTTATTTCACTTTGAGGTTTGGTTACTTTATGAGTATTTTCGTCATGGTTGGTAGACCTGAAGCTTTATTCTTAAGGGAGTTTGATGGCAAAAAGCATAGTGTCCCATGTTACTGGGCTTTAGACAGAATTTTAGATAAGAAATTATCCTTTGTTGTCATCATGAAAATGGAAATGATATTCACAGTTAATCAGTTGTTTTCTAATATTTTGGCAGTAGAATTCTTTTTTCCCCACAAAATCTTACATAGAAATCAAATATATAAAATAAGTAAAAGTGGAATTGCTGTGGGTAAGGGTGTATGGTAGAATATAGGACCCTCCCATTACAGCCTCCTACCTACTTCCTAGGAACAGTTTGGAACCCACTGTTGTAAATAAATAAATATGTACTGATGTGAGCAACTTTTGATGACAAGGTAAAGCATTTTTAACAGCAATTTAGAAAACTGTATGTATAATGTGATTCCATAGAAAAATGCATACCTGCCTGTCATTGGGGAAAAGCTGGAAGGATCTGAATAAGGTGTTAACAATGATTATCTTTCCAGAAGTAGGATGGACCTTTTTCCTTATATGAGCTTATTTGTATTTTTTTATTTAAAGGAAGAAAATAAATGTGTTGCTCTCTGAATGAGAAAAATATATATTTTTAATGCCAAATTGTATGTAACAGAGTCTTAGCGGTGGGTGTGTGTGTGTGTGTGTGTGTGTGTGTGTGTGTGTGTGTGTGTGTGTGTGTGTGTGTACCAGTATATTCAGAGAGAAATAATTTTGGCCCGTCCATCTATGGCCTCTCAGCTTCAATGCCACCCTTCTCTCCTTTGCTCTGTGATGCTGTGGCTGGGACTCTGCAAAACCGTCTTTGCCAGCCCGTAGTTATACCAATATGGGCCACTAGAGGGAGAATGGAAAGTAGGAGAGGAGAGAAGGGACTTGTTCCTCCTGTTTGCTCCCTTATTTCCACCATGTTGCCCTGCAGCAGCTCTTCATACCAGGTAATGGCAGTTGGTTCTAGTCCTTGACTCTTTGACACGCTCGCAGAACAAGTTGACACCTCAGAGGTACCAGCGGCATCTGGATGGTGTTCTGCCCTCAGAGATCTGGGTCCCCATTCGGTAGCTCCCTTCAAGAAATCTAAATTCTGATAACCCCAAACTCTGTCCCTACTTTCCCCGCTCCAGGGCTTGTGTGTAACTGCTTTCAGCAGTTATCTCTGTATTACCTTTGTGTTGAATGTCTGCTTTTCAATTCTTAAACATGTATTTAACCAATTACTTATATTAAATGTTCTCTTGTGAGATACCTAGTATGATTCTGTTTTACTAATGGACTTTAACTGTTATGATATTTGGAACAAGAAGTATTCCTAGGAAACAGCCCCTCAGAAAGGGATTCTGAGGTTGGTTTGGCCATGTCATTAGTTTTAAACACCATAATGATCACCTTTCCAAGAGGAAATGGGATACAAGGAATCATGGTATGCTGAGACATCATGCTTAGTCACCTAAGCTAAGGTTGACTGTGATGAAATGCCTCTGAAGCCCTAGTGAGACCAGATAAATACTTTAGTAGCAACAATGCTTCTGAATGCACTGGAGAGCCTACAAGAAATGAGGAAGCAGAACCCATCCCAGATGGTTCCAAAGAAGAGGTTACTTACAGTGATATAAGCAATAAGCATGTGACAGGTAAGCACTCAGAGATCAGGGACAATGTAAAGCCATTTTCATTCCTGGAACTGAAGACACAGAAAAGGAACTAGAATAGTAAGAACTAGAAACAGGAAGAACAGGACATCTGGTGGGACCTTCTTCCCAAGACCAGACACCAAAGCATGGAGGGAATGGAATAAAATGTTGTGCCCTCTTCTGCCTTCTGATCTGCCATGGCCTCCTATTGGCCAAGCCCATCTGGAGCCAGAGGGCAAGGTAGCCCAAGAGATAAAAGGTCCAGCCTTCAGGGGCACAAAGAAGGGGAGAGAATGGTGAATAAACAAAATAACCAGCACATTCACCCACAGCCTGTTTTTTCATTAAAACCAAACATCTTGCTTTGACGCTATTGATCGCTGCCTCATTGAAATAATAACCTCTTCCTGTGGCATCTGTGATACCATGTTCTGCTGCTTTCTCTTCTCTCTGTTATGCTTCCCCCCAGTCTCCCAGGCCAGTTCTTCCTCTGTCCATTCCAAAGGGTGTTCTCTACCTACTCCCATGTCTACATCTATTATTTGAAAACTCACAAATCTGTCTCAGTTCAGATTTCTTTCCTGAGCTTTTGACTTCAGAGTAGATAACCAGATCATATCTCTGCAAGTACCACATATTCAACACATCCCAAATTGAATTCACCTCCCACCCTTCTCCCTGAAAAACTTGAACCTCTTTTTGTGTCTCACAGAATAATATTTCTATCCACTAAGTTATCCAGTCAATCATGCAAGCCATTCTCTTTGCTGCTGACTGAATGGCTTTTCTAAAATGAAAAATATGATCATTTGACTTCTTTGTTGTCAGTGATTTACTAATTCCATCATAAAGCCTGAACGTCTTAACATGGCTTACAAAGTTTGTATCAAAAATTGCTAGCTGTTCAAAAATCCATGTCCTCCTCTTATTCCTGGTGCACTGCTGGGCTCGTCTTCCCAGCCTCTCCTGAATTAAGGGTGACTGTGTATATGACTGAGTTCTAGCCAAGAGATGCCATTGGTGCTTTAAAAAATAGTTGTGCCTCTTCCACACCCTCTTCCCACTTCACCAGCTGGGATGAAGCCCTAGGGGGTGACAAAGCCATAAGACAGAATCATCTCCTGGAGGAAAGCCATTGCACACCAGGAACACCTACTTGGACCATTAGGTGAGCTAGGAATATATTTCTATCAAAAATTGATGTGCAAAGAGGTTAAATAACTAGCCCAAGCTCACCTGGTACGTATTCAGTGGAGCCCAGATTTTAATCTAGACTGCCTTGTACCAGCTCAAATAACCTCTGTGTGTTGTTTTTTCTTATTACACAGTAAACATTTTTATTCTATTGCCTAAGTGGCTGTCTATCCAATAAAAGCTTGTTCAGAAAAGATCACACGTGCTTGTTAATTGTTACCTTCTAGTATCCAGCAGAATACATGGCATACAATAAGGACACAATAAATATTTATCACACAAATAGTGAAGGAAAAGTTAGAGGCAGAGAGAAGGAATAAAATGGTTTCCTGCTTCTGGCAGGAGAGAGAAAACTATTTTGAGGAGAAGAGCAGACATCTTTTCATATGTAAAGGACAGAGTTTGATCAAGAAGTCACAGTATATGAACTGTTATTAATCCTTACATTTCAAAAGTTATGAACAGGTGAAAGTCATTTCCATGGCACTTACTACCTCAGGAGAAATTTCCAAATTTCTGCCATGTAGGATAATTTTTATGTCCAAATCCTGTTCATCCTTTAGGTCCTAGTTCAGATGCTTCTCATTTTACCTACTCTCAAAGCTGAAACTAATATCCATTGCTGAACTGCCACCTCATTTTATCTGTACCTCTTTTATGATACTGATCACAGTCTGTCTTGTTCTTGAGACACTTGTGCTAAGTTCTATAAGTACCTCCCTTCTACTGGCACATGGGTGCTCAGTAAATTCTGTGTGAATAAATATTGAACTGGTCAATTCGTGAATTAAAAAAGCCTTCTAATAAGAAACAAGTACTAGCTTGGCATTAAGAATTTCTTAATTCAAAAAAACATGACAGCTATAGAAGTAGGCTGATTAGACAGACCATTTTAAATGAGACAGAATACAAATATACTGTCCCATTTCAAATGGTACGGGTGGTCAGTCTAGTCTCACTGGACTAAACTCAAGGTGTCAGTAGGTTGACCATATGTACTGTTTGAAACAGGACAGTGTCATTATTTTCTGTCCCATTTAAAATGGCATGTTGGTCATCCTATGTAGCAGTCACTGGAACACGTTTGAAAGGTCAGTCATACACTTAAAGAAGAGGACTCCCCCCAAAAAATAACAATTTATTTATAAGAAATTGTGTATTTGTTCTTATATGTGTAAACTTCAGTCACCTTCAAAGTACTCTCTGTTTGATACAGTACACCTATCAAGACAATTTTCACTGCTCAAAACATTTTTTGAACTTGTCGATTTTGATGCTTTTTAGTGCTTCTGCTATTTTTTGTTTTACCTCTTCCACATCAGTCAAACATTTCCCTTTGAGGACTTTTTTCATACAGGGAAATGAACAAACAAAAAAAGTTGCTTGGGGCAAGATCAGGTGAATAGGAAGGATGAAGCATGGAGGTCATGCTGTCTCTGCTTACTTAAAAACTGATGAACACTCAGCACGGCATGGGCAGATGTGTTGTCATGCTACACTTTGTTCATGTAAATCACCCATCATAAAATGGGCAAATGCATTGAAGGCGTCCCCAAAAATATTCACTTGAGTCCAGTGCAGCCTCTCACATTAGGCCAGCTGGTACACGGATGCAGATGGACTCCTAGAGGAGGGGTGGCCAACAAGTCGATCACAGTCGACCGGTCGATCTCGAGGCCAATATTGGTCGATTGTCGATCGCTCGCAATGTCTGGGGTGGAATTCCGTGTACCATGGACTTTGAAGCGATTGTAGAAGA
>PVKE010039029.1:0-15197 GCA_004027555.1 Craseonycteris thonglongyai
CAACTCTGGATAATTACCAGGTATTATTTCTGCAAAAATTTGCCTCAGCCCATTCTCTCTCTTCTTTCTGTACTTTTTTAAAATTGTTTTTGACAGAGAGAGCCAGAGAGAGAGAGAGAGATACAGAGACAGAGAGAAGGGGGAAGGCCCAGAACAGTCTTCATAGTTGTACATCATTGGTTTTTCCACATAGTTTCATGCCACAGGTGGGCATGGGGCTGCACAGGGCAGGAACTGGGCCAGGGTCTTACCCCGGTGAGAACTGAACTGGGGTCACTTCCCAGTTCAGCATATGGGTCCGCACAGGCCAGGGCTGGGATTCAATGCTCATTCCCTGGGGCTGCAAAGTGAGTGCTTAACCCACTAAGCCATCCTGGCTTCCCTTCTTTCTGTACTTAAATTAAAAAAAAAAAAAGAAGAATCTCAAAATATAGAATTGTACACATAGAACCTATGTAATTTTTACTAAGCAATGTCACCAAAAAAAAATTAACAATAAAAAGACAGATTAAAATGTCAAAAGAGGGGAAGTCAGGATGGCTCAGTGAGTTAAGTGCTCACTTTGCAGCCCTGAGGATCAAATCCCGGCCCCAGCCCGTATGGACCCATATGTTGAATTGGGGTGTGCCTCCCATGCAGGAGGTCCCAAGCCCGGTTCCCACCCTGCGCAGCCCCTGCCCACCTGTATGGAATAAAACCATCTTTAAAAATAAATAAATAAAGATTGAAATTATAATCTCAGACCTCGTGCTTCAAGTCATGAGGAAATAAATTTTCATTTTATGTAAGCTAGTTTGACTTGAATTTTCTCCCATTTGAAATGGAAAGAATTTTAACTAAAATGGGTAGTAAACTCTCATTTGCAGTAGTAGTCATGCAGAAGAGGATGTCTGTCCTTCAGAGTAGGTATGGAGGTGAAGCCCAGATTATGTGACAGGTTGGCTTGGAGAACTTCCAGCTCTATATTATTGGCTTCTCTAAAAAACTCTTCTTTATTTTTCTTTTGTTCTGCCCAGTGGACCTGGTAGCTTCAGAGACTCTAAGAACACTGGGTTGGCCATCCCTCAGGGCCAAGCCTTGTAGAAGTTAACACATGTCCAGGCTTGTGACAGTCTTAGGGATGCATATTTAATGAAGAAATCCATACTGTTTAATCCTGGAATGAATGATTTACAGAAAGTTAGCTTATTCACTTTGCACTAAATTATAAGAAGTTGTCTTGTTTAGTCCAAACAAGGATTCTTGACAGGATTTTTGTCATAGCCTTGGCTGAGGATGATTTCTTTACCAGGATGAATTACTGATTCGACCTTTGTATCATCTGCCTCAAAGACAAAGGAAAATAGTTTAATTTTAAAGAGGTTCATGTTTGGATATACGTGCACAAAAGAAGTTTTGAGTGCTGCGCTTTCCAGCTCAATCATTTAATCATTCCATGAATATGTATGGAAACTGGATCTGAGTTATATCACAATGTTGTGTTATTTTTAGGCCCAAATAAGTAATAGTCCCCATCTGTGGATGTAAACATTTTCTTTTTTGTTGTTGTTATTACATATGTTTTAGGTCCAGATGTTTAATTTATTTTTAAAAAATGGGAAAAAATTTATTTTGAAATCAACTGAAATACTAGTTAACAATGATGACTTACGATCAGATGATGTGTTTAATTTTGTCAAATGTTTTCACTTCACTTTCCTTCTTGTATAATAGTTCCTTGGCATGTAGCATGTAGCAAGCACTATGCTAGAAACATTACATGGATTATGTTGTTTAATTTCTCACAAAACTCTACAAGTAGGTACTATTATTACACCCACTTTATAGATGAAAATACTGAAGTGTTGGGAGGACAACTAACTTGCTCAAAGCCACACACAGTCACACAGAACCAGGGCTTAAGCCCAGATGTCTAACCCTGGATCCTAAGCTTTTAACCCATATCCTAAACAATTTGTACAAATCCTATAGTTATTGGAAACTTAATATGTCCATCTACATGGGAATCTAGAATTCTACTAGTAATCTTTGTGAAGTCATACATTATTATCCCATTTATCCTAGAAGGAAAGTAAGACACAGAGCAATAAAATGACATGACAAAGGTCACATTGCTTTGTGTTGGGCTACAATTCCTTTCATTATCAAGAGAAACCAAAGTATTATCTCTAGATTAGAAAGTATTTTCATTTGAGGTAAGAAATTGTTCTTTGAGGTCCCTCGACTTTAAGGGGTCTGTGGGGCTTTACAAGGAAGAACCAGTCCCAGTACTGAGTGTGACTTGCATGCTGATCTGTGATCCATAAACTGAGGGAACTTTCTAGAGAGCAGGTGGAATAGTAAGGCCTGCCATTGGTTTTCTGGGGATCTTCAAATACGAAAAGACAATGTTTCAGAGCACAGCAAAGGGGCAATTTAAATATAGTTAGGAGTACTTGATCTATTTTTTTAGGTTTATTTTATTGTTTTTTAACAGAGAGATAGAGAGAAGGGGGAGGGCCCAAAGCTGTCTCCTTAGTTGTACGTCATCAGTTTTTGACATAGTTTCTTTCTACACAGGTGGGCAGGAGGCTGTGCAGGGCGGGCCCCAAACCAGGAGCCTCTCACATGGGAAGTTCACCGCAGTGGGAACTGAACTGGGGGCCAGCCACATGGAAAGTACACCCCAGTTCAGCAAGGGGTTCGCCTGGGTTGTGGCCCAATCCTTGGACCTTGGGGCTGCAAGGCGAGTGCTCAATTGGCTGAGCCATCCCGGCATTCCCAGGGGTATTTGATCTGGGATTCTATGTTAAGAATAAGCAGCTGTGCTTATAGCCACCATGGGTGTGGAAAACTAAGATGGTTATCACTACATGGCAAATACCAAGGAAGCTAAACTTCATTTTCATTAACTGTGTGTGTGGATGTGAGCTGTCCTTTCTGGGAAGTGCCTGATATCTGTGTCTTCGGAGGTGACTAAGAGGACTCCCTGAAACAGAGCCCAGGAAATGCCGGCCAGCTGGCTTCAAGGTAAATGTGAGGTCATCCAGCAGAGTGACCGGCTGCTATGCACAACCTCAAAAGCCACAAAGATCAAAGAACTCTGACAGGAGGGCCTAGTCTAATCCAGGGGTCAATGAGGGGGAGAAATGGGAGGCCATTTTTATCTGTGATCTGGAGACCTCAGAGAGGATATTGTCCCCACTGATAGACCTGCAGACTGTCACTGCCGGGGAGGGGGCTTAGAAGACAGTCTACTTCCAAAGTGTTGATGTCACCTGTGGGGAAAGTGAGATGCTGAAAGGGTGGAGAACTTGCCTGACATCAAACCGAGTTAGTGATTAAATCTGGAACCCAGACTTCATCGTAGCTTTTCTCCACCTTCCACCCCTAGGCGCAGGGTGAACTCGGGGCGGCTTGCTTCTCTGCAGGAGTATCTCCCCAAAGCATCAATGTCAGGCCACGATCTGAGAAAATAATACGTTTTGGACATTTTGCAAGGCTAGGCTGAAAAGAGAGGAGCTCCTCTTTTCTGCTTCTTTGTATTCAAGGCAGCAAGCGTTTCTGGTTAGTGAACAACATTCATGGGACTGAAATTGTATGCACAGAGGAATCGCCTTGGGGAGCTTGTGAAAATGCAGATTCTGTGGGTCTGGGTTGCAGGGTGATTCTGCCTTTTTGACACTCCCTCAGCTGCCACATAAGCCTTTACAGGCTTCCTTGTGCACAGGGTGCTCAGCCAGAGGCCAGGCTCGGCCTTCAGCCACCACCAGGACTAGCTATACCGTTTGCTCTCAATGATTTGCACCTGGTGGACTCACCTTGGTCAGGGCCCTCACAGAAACCTATGAACTCTTTATAAGGAGTGGGCGAGGGCAGCCATTTTCTGTCCAATTCATTTTCTGCACAGAGAGAGGTTCCTAGGTCAGAGTTTCGGTGGAAGTTCCGAAAGGGCTCCAGGTAAGGGAATTTGGTGGCGTGCACCGTTGCTATTGGTTTCTACTGTGTTTAGTTCTGAAATCTTCCAGACATGATGGCTTAACAATGTTTATTGGATGGGAGTAGGGAAAATTCTCAGAGAGAAGGTCTTGGGGCTTCCTTATTGCTCCATAAATCAAGCTGAGCATGTCAGACCTTCACACTGTTGATATTGCTCCTTGTCCCCCTCCCCCTACCAAGAAAACCTCTTTGGAGCTTCTGGAAGTTTGTTCTGAGAATTTCATTATCATTATGCCATTCATAATTCATTACTTTGTGGATAGCAGGAAGCACGATTTTGCACAGTCCCACTGGAATAACACCACCAGGTTAATAATCTCTGCTCTTTTGTGCGTAATTGGAAAAATGGTATCCTGGTAACATGACATTAGCAGAAAACTAGTTTTTACCAATTTCCATAGGATAGAAGAAGCCAAGTAGTGACTAGAATCATTCCCCTGAGTAATGCGTGACTGGGGCTGACCTGTGGGCCCTGCATTCTAAGACTGACCGTGTGTGATTCAAAACAGTGTTTGACTAGAGGTATTCGATAAAGTACAGTTTCAAGTGTTCTAGTTCACCTGACAAAGGAACCAAGGGGCACTTGGGAGATAGGAATCACAAAACTTTATTTATGCCGGTGGGCTCAGAGGACTGTTGTTCCAAAGTCTGAGCCCCGACTGCAGGGAGTATCAGGCTTATACAGGGAGAATTTTACTTGGTTACTTTCTGTGATAAGTTCTCTTTTCCCGCCGTCATATATCTCGGTTTGGCAGATGCAAGCGCCAGGAGAGGGCAAGGCCACAGGTGCAGGGAGTGAGCAGGCTGTGCAGAAGCAGAGGAGTGAGGCGCAGGGAGCAAGGAAGATTTGCAGAAGCAGAGCCTTAATTGCAAGCAGTGCTATGGGGCTTTGCCTACATCACGAGAGCCCCTTCCCTGGCTCAGACAGCGGCAGGGCACCTGTTTTGTATTCTCCTTCTTCATTCAACTGACCATGTGAGATTGTTCTGCATCACCCTACGTATGTAGGCGTGGTGGGATTTTAAACGTTGATGGAGAATATATCATTTGTTAGCCAGTCACTTCGTGGTGGGGTCTTCAGGGTGTTTCCCAGGATCTTTAACTTGTAGGCTCAAGAAGTAGAGTGGGAGAGAGGGAAGGGACAAAAGCTCATGGTTCCTGGAAGCCAGATGAAGTCATATTCTGAGCGGGAGCTAGTCAGGCCTGAACTTCAGAGGCTACTGGAATCTTCTAGAAATTCTTACTGAGAGGACATTTCTCCCCAATTGGGGGCTGTGAAGATGGGGGAGAACGAAGAAGGTTGTTGGTCAAGGCAGAGGCATGAACACGCAGAGTTCACAGACAGGCTGAGAGGGAGCAGCAGCGGATCAATACCCTTGGGGTCAGGAAGAGCCCACCCCTAGCTTCAGTGGCAGCATGCCTACCTTCACCTTAGGGAGAGAGGTCACACGTTCTTGATGAACCCAGCAGCTGGCCAGATGATGTCAGCAAACAGCCACAGTACAGGGGGGAAGGAGTTTGCTAATTGAGGGAGGCTCAGAATTAGGTAAAGCGATTTTCAGAACTGGCCAACTGAGCATGGCTGCTCCTAAGAGCCGTTATGTGCGTTTTGGTTTGTTTCTGCAGCAGGTTGCATATGTGCGGTTGTGTGGATGAATTTGCTCATATATATAGTGACAGGGGCCTGGGGCTTTGCAGGAGATCCTGAATTTTAACAGGTTCTGATTCTCTGTATTTTCAATATAGCCTGTTACTCATTTTTGCCCTCCTGGCCTGCTATTTGAAATGACTGTACCAAGTGCCAATCCTGGAAGCCAGCATGTTCCAAACACAGCACCCTATGGTCTTGCCTCTCTTTCCAGGGCTGCCTTGTATCCATCATCTCACATTCCTCTTGCCTCATCTGCTTCAGGTTGTCATTGTCTCCTGTCTGTACGGTCATAGTCACTGTCATAGTCACCTGCCTATGGTGTTTCCCCCTGTGGAATTGTCAAGGGCTAATGCTCCCAGGAAACTTTGTAAATCACAACTCCAATCAAGGCTCTCACTTTCTGCACAATCTTAGATGATCAGCTCGCCCGGGGAATGCTATCTCCATTCTTTACCTGGACGTTTAATAGGCTCTGTGGGCCATACGTCCACCCTACTCCGCCATCTCCCTTTTTAGGTGTAGCTCTTACATTTCCCACGAGTGCCGCTACTCTTCCCAAATGGTCAGGAGAGAGGGTAGAATCCAGATCCTCATCACTGCTTTTCATCCTGCAAGACCATTTCAAAAACAAACTCTACATCTTTAATAAACCAGAATGTAGGGAGATGGGATTTTCTGGGTTAATTGCATTTCCTATATCATTCCAATTTTCTTCTTCCCTCACCCACCCTACACACAAATGCCTCTTCTGGATTTTGTTGTTAAAAATTCTTTCAAAAACAAATCCTTTCAAATATTTATTTCTACTATCAGTACTTGTAGGATGAATATAAGAGAAAACTTTTTTAGAACAACATTCTGAAGCTCACTGGTCACTAAGGAAGACTCTAGATTGATTGAAGAAGCAATTAGGCTCAAAGGAAACTGACCACCTGAAAGCTTCTTTTTAGATGGGTTACCCCAGATGGTAATTTTATCTAAAGGGGCTCCCTCTCTAAATACAGAGGCGCTGTCTTTAAGGTGCATGACAGTCATAGGAAACCCTGAATCCCTGGAGCCATCACACACTTCTGTGGAAGAGAGAAAGGTACAAGAAAAAGAAAATTAGAGTTAACGCTTTAATACCAAAACAAATGTGCAATTCACCCAAGAAACCCTTCCGCGAACACTTTTTCTTATTTGTTGCACTTCTGTGGATTTTGTTAAAACAAAGCAGAGCTGGAAGGTAGTTAAGGCAGGAAAAGCAGGTTTACTGGGGGAACAACTGCAGGAGGGGCTAGAGACCACAGGGTAGAACTGGGATCAACTTCAAATGCAATATGGACAAGTGGGGATTGGAGCCAAGGAGCAAGGTGGGGTCAGTGGATGGGAAATTACTAATAGTAAACCTCAGGGATAAAGGGTGATTTCTGGATAAAGCAACAGGGTTCTTGCTGACGGAAGGCCAGAGTGATCAGCTGTCCCCTGGGGGGTCGTGAAGAATGAGGAACCTCATCTGATATGAAAGATGATCAGTCATTCTCAAAGTGTGGGGGTTCGCCATGAACTGACTTACAAGTGTAACAAAATTCTTGCTCTTGAAAACAAGGCCCAAGGATGAAAGGGCTTTGAGGAGTCTGATTGTAGGTTGGCTAAAGGGAGGTCTTCGTTAGGTTTTTTTTTTTTTTCCCCTTTTTTGTCTGCAACATTACTGATCACTGCTCTTCCTAAATATCTTCTACTCTGCCTTGGACATTTATTTCAACCATGGTCCCACTCATATAAAAAAGAAATTGTTCGGTGTCCTAAGACACAAGACACACTTTTCCTGGGCTTCATAACACACTCAAGTTGGTCTCCAGGGAATAAAAAAATATTGAGAATTTTGATTACTTGGGGTAGAGGATCTGACATTCTCTTTTATTAGTAAAAAAATATTGAAGTTACCCTGAAGTTTATTCACTTAAGATTCGAAACCTCTTCTGCTCACATTCTGGCAAGTATTTCAAAATGAAATTGTCTGTCCCTTCACCATATGCAGTATGCAGCTAGAAAGCAGCCTTCTTTGTGATAATTGGCTGATTCCTACCTCTTGAGGATGGAGGTGAGGCCTTGGGAGGAAAAGACAGTAAGGGCATAGACTGAGAGGTGACTACGCTCAAATAAAGCAAATACATACCAATAGTGTATATACAGATGTCTCCTCCCAAGCACTCTGCGTCCTCAGAGGGGAAATAATGGAGTTGAAGATCAGTCTTATTGATTTTTGTCTGATGCAGTTATTTTGATTCACTTCCAAGTTATTCCCCCCAACCCCCACCCCTGCTGCCAGGAAGTTTTACTTTGTCAATACACTTCACAGGAAAGAATTGGAGATTGTGGGTGTGGGTGAAGGAGATACGTATTTTTCTCCTGTACAACTTGAGCAACTATCATCCCCAATTTATAACCCAGCCATTTCTAGGCACTGGCATTTCTCTTTGGACTTCACATTTTCCCATTGGGATAACGGATTGTTATATGCAAAGTAATTTAAAATAGGACAAGTTTTAAGGCATGCCAGATAATTGCATTTTTAGGGTCTTTTTGTCTGTCTCTCCCTGTCACAAATGGTTTTTTGTTTGTTTGTTTTTTTACTCTCCATGCTAATAGTACATTTCTATGTGCCTTATCCTTGTTGGCAACAAATATTTGTTGAAGAATGGATTTGAATAAACACTTTGGGTAGCTTTCAGCTTTACAAAAGGAGTGGGGATTAAGAGGGCATCATGTGCTTAGCCACCAGCATTTTTATAGGAGTTAGGCTAGTTTCTGTGGTTCCCATGGAGGAGGATTATTGTCAAAAATAGAAATGGGGCTCAAAATTGGCCCTATTTTGGTGGGGAAAATGGCAAAATTTTAGTTTTAAGTGGCTTATGTCCTAAATTACAAGGAATATTTAGAAAAGTTATATCTCTGGACCCCAAACCCATAATTGGGTATTTTACAGAAATTAAATAGTAATTGTCTCCTAATGAGTTCCTAAGAACAGTGCTAAAAATATGAGAAAGAAATCTCTGCCTCTACCACATTTTTCTTTGGGGGTGTGTATATATTTATATATTTTTTTATATATGTATATATTTTTATTTCCCTTGATGGTTATTTACTATAAATTGGCATCTCCATAAAATTGTAGTTACTACTTTAAATGCATTTGGCCAGAAAGCATTCAAACTTGGGAGCTTAGCTTTGTTCTTTTCATGTTGTGTTAAATTTTTAAATCAATTGATTTTCTGTGTCTTCGAAATTCTTGTGCAGGACAAAAGACTCTCTGGATTATAAGAGAGTGTTGCCATTAAAATGTGACTCTGGACCTGTGGGTCTATGAGAACTGAAGAGACTGGGGATCACTTGATTACTGATCAAGAGGGCTTGTCCGAAGCACAGTTCTGAGGAGGCAAATGCAGTAAGAGAGACTCGCGCTTAGCTCTGAAAATCCCATGGGAGCACAGGGACCTAAAGGTTCTGTTCTACCTTCGTACAACACTGATGGATCAGGTGTGTGTGAACATGAGGAGGAAGACAGCCATGCTCAGGAATCAGAGAATGAATGAAGAGAAATGGTGTGATGTCCCCGGGATGGTCCCTGTGGACTTCCCAATGTAACTGTGAACGGGGACTTTCAGACATTAAATCCTTAAAACTCACATAGCCACTCTGAGCCACGAGAGGCTGATATTGAATATTCTCATCATTTTAACAGATGGCAGAGTGAACTGCAGGACTGCTGTGACCCTCACTAGTTAGGAGCTGCCATCTGAGATTTTGATAAGTGCCAGGCTGTGCTGTTCTTAAAGTTGCTGCCCATGAGGCACCTTGGACAACACGCTCCTGTGTGCAGGGAGAAAATCCTCTTCTCACAGGATTTTTTCACACAAACCCAGCATAACCTGGTGGCAAGGAGCTGCATTGAAAGCCCACGGCTGCCGGTTACTGGCAGTGCGACTGGGCAGATAGATTATTTAACCTCTCTGTGCTTCAGTTTCCTCACCTGTAGGATAAGACTATTATCCCTTCATTTGGTTGCTATGAGGACTATGTAGGAAAACGCATGTGAAATGCTCAACACAGTGTCTGGCAGATTGTAAGTCCTTGATAATTGTTAGCTCTAACTTGTCACCCGGGGAGGAAAGCTGCTCACTAACTGTGTCCCTGAGACATTTGCCTGGGTTCCCCAGGACTTTCTAGAGCACAGTGTGAACACTCCGGGCTCACTAGATTTCCCCGGGGGTGTTCAGATGCCTTGGTCTACTGTGGACTCACAGGTTTTTCTTCCTACTGCAAAGTTGAAGGTTGAATAATGAGGCAGTTGGCCTATAGTTCTCAGGAGTTACAAGTAGTGGTGCCAGGACAGAGCCACACCTCCCTAAGGGCCCTGAGTACCCACCCCTTCCCTTTGGGGTGGAATGGGGAAGAATGGCTTACACAGTTCAGGACCATCCACTGTTGTTGCGACAGGTCCAGGTGCTTCTTGTCTTCCAGAGCTCCTTCTTAGCGTTTATGAGATTTGCTAGAAGGTGGGGACCCCCAGCTGCCTCCCCTCGGCTTGCCAACCTGCTGTCAGCAAGAGAAGCTTATTTCCTAGAAGATGATGACATTCCTTGTTTGCAAATGCATCGTGGTCATGACATCAGCTGCCCCAGATCTTTTGCGTTCTTGGAGGCTGTTTAAAAACCTCACCCCCCCCCCACCAACTCCCCCACCTCTTTTTTTCCCTCCTTAACTCTTCATGCAAGCTCAGCACTCTTTGCTGCATATCCCCTGGCAAGCTGACAGCACCATCTAACTTCTTGCTTCGCGGTCCTAGTTTACTGTCTGATTTTGACATTTTGGCTTCAATCACAGGCCGCCTCGGAGGGGCCTATCCGTCACACCCGCACCACTGGCCCGGTGGCTCTCTGCAGCTCCGGGCTGCTTAGTTGCTGTCTGACAGACTGGGTTCATCTTTTCCTTCTCCAAGTTTCTCCCCTGCCACCCTGCTGTTCCTCCCTTAACTGCGTGACCTTAAGTTACCTTGGGTTGTTGACATCCCTGATGCACCCACCCTTTGAGGAAGACAGGGTGTCCTAATCTTTATGAAAGCTGATTTGCATGAATGGACACAATAGAGATGCCAGCCTGTGAAATAATAAGGAATATCTATTGGTCTCTGTTCTGGGTTGCTGACACAGACGTCCCAAAACCCTAGTAGAGGTGCCCATCTTGTTTTGTTGCTGAAAACAATAGTGACTGTCTGTGGACAACCTGAGGATAGAGACCCTGCCTCACACAATGGAAGAAGTGCTGTGGAAACCCGAGGAGGGTAGATACCAAGGGAGCTGTGGGACTTCAGGAGCAGACATCTGGGGGTTTTCTCTGTGGGTACTGCCATTTATCTGACTCAGTAATAAAACAGGCTCCTAGTCACTTGGATCTAAACTTCTGGGAAAGAGAATTTGACTGGCCCAGCTGAGGCATCTGGTTTTCCCAGCTCACTGCACTTTTTCTGGGTAACAGGATCAGGGGACACAGAGGTGGCCTTTGTGTTGGCCTACCCCTGGGTGTTAGAACTTGTTCCCAAAGAAAAGTGAATTCTCGAGGACTGGGCAGCTCTTAACGATTGGTCTGGGCATCAAAAAACTTAACCCTTGGGCTAGAAGGCAGATTTCCCAGGTTGTAGGGCTGCGCTTTTCAGAATTTGCCCGGGAATTCTTACTCCTTCCCACTGAGTTGGTGGGGTAGCAGAAGGATGCTTATTGATATGGCTGTAGATAAGCAGGTTTGACACAAAATGCTGTCAAAAAAAGCTGGGGATTTATTAATTTTCAAATTGGATAGAGTTTAGTTAAAGCCAGTAAGGAAAGCAAGTCTTATGGTCCAGAAGGTAAGAATTCCAGGCTTTGCACCTAAAACTCTTGTAAGTGACAAAAGGTTCTTACATTGATGAATTCTGTTGTCTTTTTGGATTATCCCTGAGAAGTGAAGACAAAGCTAAACATGCTTCTACCTTATCAGCCTTTTCCTTTCAAGGACTTAAAGATGAATATGCCTCTCTTTTGTAAAATTCCGTTATTTCCTTTATCATGGGTTAGTTCATTTTTACAACTGGTTGTTCAGGAAATAGAAAGTAGAAAACATCTCGCCATTTGTTTTCTTGCTACTTTTGTCCTTTAGCATCCTCAAATGGCACACAGTATCATGATTAATGAGTGAGCTTTGCAGTTTGACAGATCTGGGTTTGAGTCCTCACTTTGCTATGCCAAGGAACTTTGGCCTTGTTGGGTATGAGAGATATTTCTCAGGGTTAGTTGTTGGTAATATATTTTTCTTGTGTGTGCAAGCAAGTACATATAATATCTATAATACCTTTGTCAAGCTCTTTTTACTTACCATTATATCTTGGAAGTCTTTTCTTATCAGCCCATATAAGTCAACCTCATTTTTTTTTTAATGGTTGCACAATATTACAATATATATTAGTGTTGTCCTTTACTCAGCTCATTCCTCATCAGTGAAGGGTTAAGCTATTTCCATCATTTTGTTTTTTATGGTAGCCTTAGCTATTCTCTGCACCCACATATGAGAACATATCTGTTGGGAAATATTGATTAAAGTATAATTACTAAGTCAAAGGGAATACGACCTTTAAAATATAACAGACATTGCCAAATTGTCCTTGGAAAAGATTGTACAGGTTACATGTACTTCCAACAACTGCATAGGAAAGCCTGTTTCTAACACTCTTCCCAACACTTTGTTTTCAAACTTTTTTGTATTTGTTAATATGAAAAATGTTATGGTTTTAAACTTAATTTTGAAAGTGCATTTGCACATACATTTAAAAGCCATGTGCATTTTTTCCTCTGTCTCATGTCTGTCTCACTTTGAGGGGAATGAGAGAGAGTTTGTCCTGGTGTTGATGTGTCAGACAGGTTTAGGAATCAAGGAGTTGACCTGTTGTATCATGTTGCAATTTCCTACCATATTTGTCTTTTTACTGTTTTATTTTTTGAAAGTTTTATGTAGTCATAGATAGTAATCTTTTTCCTTTGAGACTTTTGGGTTGTATATCTTGCTTTGCCTTTTCCCATTGCAATTTTTCTTTGACAATTTATTTTACCTTTATATCCACTGGAATCTATTTGCTGTAAGTATTGATGCTATCTCTGTATTCTCCCCTCCCCCCAATGTGTGGCTAGTTACTCCACCACCATTTATTGAATAATCCACGCTGTCTCATTGCTTTTAAATGCTACCTTTTATCGTGTAAGATATTCTTTGTGTGTGAGATTAGGGGTGCACAGGGTATCTTGGGCCTTCAGTTCTGTACTATTGATCTGTCTTGTCCTGCCAAAGTCACAGTTTGAAAGTTACATGTACTGTTGTTGATTCCCAAAGATACACTTTAAATTTTGTTGATAATCTAAGCCAAATGAAAGACATTGAGGCTGCTGTATTTTATGATTTTTTTGTTGCCTCTGGTTGTTATGTATTAAATCGCTAAGTCATGTGCTTATGAGACAGGTTTAAGCTTGGCCTGGCAGATGAAACAGAGTTGAGTAAAATAGGAAAAAAAGGCCATTTTACTTCCAAATCACCATTAACTATTTTCTAATAATAAATTACCTTGGAGCTTTGATGGAAAGTGATACAGTATATACAGTGAAGGGATTCATGAAGATTGTTGATATGTCAAGGCAGTTTAACCTTCACAGTGTGCTTTGCTTACACAGGTCAAGGACTATTTTCACTGTGTGTGTGCCATTGTCTTCTCTTCTTAGAGAGGTTACTTTGTTGACATTGTCATGCCTCAGGGCCTTTGCACATATGATTTACCGCTACCTGTGATGCACTTTTCTGAGCTAGCTCTTCCCTCAGGTTTTACAGGTTTCTGCCCAAATAAACTCTTATCACACAAATCTTTCCCGACCAACTTACCTAAAATGTATTCTTGCTAGATATTCTTTTGCTTCAAAGACCATATTACTTCCTGACCTATTTATTCTGACCTATGCATGAAACTAGCACATAGCATGTGGCCTGGCATAGACTCACGAACATTTGTTGAATGAACAAATACACATTGCCATCTCCTTATCTTGACTGCTTATTCTACTGTGCGACTAAGAAGTTGTGGGGATGGCAGGGGGGTTGCAATTTCTTCACTTTAAACATATTTAGTTATCTGAATGTTCACACTCTCAGAAGTATTATGGAGAACCGGGTAGACTATTGATTTTAATTTTAAAAATTAGTCAAATTCTTCTCAGTACCCTCAAAGTTGACCACACAGACCAACAGGATCAAGGGAAGTGTTCAGTGTTCTTGTCTGAGTTGTAAATACCAGAACAGACATACGTGCCTGTTTTGCATTTCAACACGCATATCGTTACTATATACAACACTGAGCTTGCTTTTGGCTGTGTTGGATCATTACTTCCTCTGCTCGTGTTATTTTATTTTTGATAGAACTGCTATTTTTAAACTCCCCCACTCCCCCGTTAGAAAGTAGTTGTCTCCCTATCTTTACCATCAACATCTTTTCCTATCCCTCAGATATAACAGTAGTAAAGTTCCTATGCATCGGGCCATAAATCTAACATATGTCTATGTTTGTGTATCTGGTAACTTATATTTCTCTACATAATGATATTACTTGATGTTTTTTCCATGTCAACATATACTGTATTTTCCGGCGTATAAGACGACCCCTTAATTTTACAGTTAAAACATAGGTTTAGGCCCATATTCGCTGTGTAAGACTACAGCCTCGGAAGTGGGGGGTAGTCTTATACAGCGAATATAGGCCTAAACCTATGTTTTAACTGTAAAATTAGGGGGTCGTTTTATACGCCCAGTCGTCTTATATGCCGGAAAATACGGTACCTCTATCTGGCTTTCCCAACTGTTTAATATGAAAAATAAACATGCAAAAAAGGTTAAAGAAATTTTACCTGTTATGTGGATTCCACCACTAACTTTTACTCTGCTTGTATAATTACATATCTATCCCTCTCTCCACCTCTCATTCCATCTTATTTTTTAATGCATTCAAAGTGAGTTGTAGATATCAGTACACTTCCCCCTAAATACTTCCTTTGTGTATCATGAACTAGAGTTCAGTATTTTTTACATTTTTCTTCTTTGGAGATGCATTTTACATAAAATGCACAAACCTTGAGTGTAATATTTGATGGGGTTTGATGTGTCAACCTGTATAATTCAAATCCTATCAATAAATAGAAAAATTATTGCAACCCCAGAAAATATATTAGTGTTTTTGACTTCTTCAGATAAAATTCAGATGTGGGATTGCTAGATGATATGGTAGTTCTATTTTTAATTTTTTTTTTTTAGTAAATATTTCTTTTTTTTTTTTTTTTTTTTAAAGATTTATTTTATTGATTTCTGACAGAGAGGAGCAGAGACAGAGAGAGACAGAGAGAAGGGGGAGGGCCAGAGCAGCCCCCACAGTTGACATTAGTGTTCCATATAGTTTCACTCCACAGGCGAGCACAGGGCCGCACAGGGCATGTGGGTCCGCATGGGCTGAGGCCGGGACTCGATC
>PVKE010039030.1:0-15195 GCA_004027555.1 Craseonycteris thonglongyai
CTAATTTATAGGTAGGTAAGTAAGTACATAGATGGGTAGATAGATACATAGATAGATATATAGATAACTGATAGCAGATTATGAAAGATAGATAGATGATAGATATATGATAGACAGACAGATAGATAGATAGATAGATAGATAGATAGATAGATAGATGATAGATAGTAGTTTCTCTGAATTAAGTTCTGGGTCATTTTAACTTCCATTGCAAATTATTAATAATATTTCTTCAGTCTTTTTAATCAATAGTAAGGCTCAGCAAATGATAGCCTGTGGACCAAGTAGTTTACAACCTGCTCTTCTAAGTAAAGTTTTATTGAAACTCAACTGTTCTTATTAGTTTCTGTGTTTTCTATGGCTGCTTTTAGGATATAACTTTAGTGTTAAGTAGTTGTAACCAACATTGTATTGCATGCAAAGCTAAAAATATTACCTATCTTTCCCTGGACAGAAAAAGTTTGCTGATTCCTAATCTGTGGATTTCTTCCCCATCCCCATAACTGTTTATCTCATTTGAAATGCAAAATTATTCAGGATAAGTTTTATACACGCTTTGAATACCAAACCTGTTTGGAGAAGATATGTGCCCCCAAATGGCATCCTACAAACTACATACTCTCTTGGAGGGATGTAGAAGAGAAACAGATAAAAGAAGGAGACAGCTGGGCTCAGGATTCATAAGGCAGAAGAAACTTGCAAAGGTTGCTACTTGAAGTTGCGAACATTATACATGTTTGGCCTTGCTACTGTACTCAAAGATGATCAAGTCTTAGGACAAAACTCTACCTCTCTCACAGCTTCTTGTCAGCATAATAATTTGCAACAACAGTGATAAGATTGGAATTCACATGTATTTCTAGCACTGCTGTAAATACATATATTTTTTAAAATGTATTTTATTGTTTGAGAGAAGGTGAGAAAGGCAGACAGACAGAGAGAAAAGGAGAGGACCTAGTGCAATTTCCATAGTTGTACATTATTAGTTGTGACACGGTTTCATTCCACACATGGATATGGGACCATGCAGAGCAGGAATCAAACTGGGGGCCTCCCACATGGGAGGCGAGAACCTTCACCTTGGAACCATCCTAGTGGTTACTGGTTGCCTTGCAATTCAGCATATGGGGTTGCATGGGCCTGGACCAGGAATTGAAACCCGGACATCACTATTGCAAAGGAAACACTCAACCGCTGAGCTATACTTGGCATCCTCTAAAATACATGTATTAGTTAGTTAACTTCACACACACACCACTGATATTAACTCTATAGATATGGAAACTAAGGCATAGAGTAGTTCATGGGGGGTCCCAGACTGACCAAAAGTTTACATCAGCTTGCCGTTGTATTCTGTCTCCTGTTAGAAAATCTACATAAAGAATCAGTTATTTTAATTAGAGGGTTGGTTGGTGAGCATTGAGCCAAAACAATGCAATTTAGGAATTTTTATTTTATTTTATTTTTAATTTTTTAATTTTTTTAGTGATAAAGTACCTCAAAATATAATGGTATAATCTGTACTCCATTTCAAAAATAGACATAAATGTGTCAACCAGAGATTCTTGTTTGCTCACCATGAAACCCTATGGCTTGGATTATGCTGAAATTATACTGACATAATTTCTTTGCCTCTTGACTTACTTTATAAACCTATGCAAACCATTCTCCTCTTTTGCTTCAGGTTAGTTAAAATAACATGATTGGGTTTCATCTTTTGTATTCCAGTCTTGCCTCTGTAAGCTTTTGCCCAAGTCATCTTACTTAAACTTAGGTATTTGGAAATGTGCTTTGATTTACATTTTATCAACTCTCTTTGGCATTTCTATGAATGACTAATCTTCTACTGTATGTTGCTTCTTGACAATTTCACTGTCAATGAGTAAACCATTTTTCATGTTCTTGGGGGTACTTCACCTCTACCTAGTCAATAAACTCTGGAGAGGATCAATTCTTTCAGATGTATTTTTAATGATAATATATTTAATTTCTGAGTCCATAATAGTACACACCAACAGAGTCAGAATTGGCCCTTTATTATCTACTCCAGAACAAAAGGCAAGAGTTGTTATAAAAGTTCATAGATACTCTTAAGTCTCTGTGCCAAATTTTGAAGACAGAACAGATCAAGAATGCAGAAAGACAATGTGTACTGTTGGTGTTAGTGTGAGGACAGACAAAGATAATTTCTGCCTCCTTGCCTGCCAGGTCTTCCTGACCTCAGTGGGTGCAGCTGAGGGTGAAAACCATGGATGATACTGGCACCATGTGGCCACCCAGATCGATATAAACAGCATCTCTACTTTCCTGTCTACCTCTCTCTGGGCAAGAAATGGGAATATGTGAGGGAAATTCCAAAGGTGAGTTTAGAAATTCAGCCTCCTTGTAGGGTCAAATATGTTTAGAATCAAAATCAACCAATGAGAAATTAAACATAGTCCATGTTACCTAGGAAGCAAATTAGGAACAAATTAAGCCACATGCCATAATGTGCAGCAAAGCAACATCTTTTTCCCACTCAGTTGCTACTCCTGGAACTAGTGTCTTTCTATCCTGTGAAAGTAATGTCTGAGGTGTCATGGAAAAGGATCCATGTTCCGTATTTAAGTCTATATGGGGCAGAGACTGGAAGAGTCAGAGGAAGCAAGATGAGCATGAGATTGAGCTAATAGGACATACGGTTGAAATGGTTCTGATCATGAGAATATACGGTCAGTGGATACATAGGAATATTGAAGAGCATCAATGGACCTTTCACACATTATAGGACGAGTTCTGAGCCAATGTGATCTGGATTGAAAATTCAATCCAAAACTATCTGAATAATAAACTATGAAATATTAGACAGTGGGGTCTAACAAAGCTAAGAGAGAGAAATGTTCATTAGTATATCCAAAAAATAATCTTTTCTGGTCTAATGTGGTCTCTTTTGACACTTTCCTAGATGTCCTGTATTATTATGGAGCTCTGTCTTTGTGTACTGGATAGACTGGTTCCACTTATGAGGGTTATTTTAATGATTTAAAGAAAATTCTTAAACATTGTATCTTCAATTCTCAAAGTTCACTTTAAGTAAATTTGTTTTTTATTGATTTTTATGAATGCTTACACACTCCCATATTCTGCAAAATGTTAATTGTCCCCATTATTGAATATCCTAAGAATACCTTGTTTTTTTTCCTTATTTTTCCTTGAATATCCATGACAACCTTTGTCATGCTTTCTATTGGTGTTTCTACCTTGCAACCAAACACAAATAAATTTGAAAAAACAAAAAAATCTTTTGTTTCTAAATTGGAGTACAAAATAAATACAAATTCGTCTCTTATTACCTTTGGCCTACCCACACAGAGTAGTAATGTGGATGCCATTATCCATCCTGTGTTAAATCTTTAAATGTCTTCCTTCATCAAGTATGAGAGATTTATAATTTCATGTTCAATTTTGAGTTTTTATTTTCATTTTGACTGTTGGTTATTTGGTGCTTTTGAGAACTGCTTTGTATGGGGAAAAAGAGGATCACAGCTTTTACTTATTTTTAAAATGTTCTTACTCATTTATTGTATAGCTGTCAGACTCTATAATAAAACATCTATTTTCATTGTTGCAACAGAAATGGCCACTTCCTTTTAGTGAGACTTATTTTAACCATGTGATGTGGGTGGGTTATATGTCTTCCTATGGGTGGGTTTGATCACACAATTTCTCTGAAGGCACAACTACATAAGCAAAATGCTTAGAGTTTTTATGCTTCAGGATGAGGGTCCTAGGCATAGAGTTCCATGGAGGTTTCTAGACTGTGCTTTCTTTCAGTGGAGAACTAGAAGAAAATAAAGCATTGCCTGCTGCCTTAATGACAGGCACTGCCTGTGACCTTCATTGAATGTCTGCATTTTTTAGCAACACTGCTGAGTAGGAGGAAGGCATGGATTGGGAAGGCATATTCTTGGAGACTATTGTGCTTAGGCTAAATAGCCATCATAATGCATAAGTGTGAACAACACAAAGCTGCCTAATTATAAGACTTCAGCTGAAAGAGAAATCTGGTAGCATCAACTAGGACCTTTGGCTTCGGGTTGTTGAAAAGGGTTTCTGTAGGAAGCTCTGATTGGTGTGATTATGGGTCCAGAAACCCAAGCTGCCAGCTGGGTCCACGCTTCCACCATCTTTCCTGGGCTCTCAGAGGGAACCAAATGGATGCAAGGGACTGGGAACAACATTCAGTCTGGCAGACATTGAAGCATAAGAAACTATCTAGATCCCCAAAACAGTGACAGGAACACTGCCCATTTGTAGCTTCCTTGAGTCCTGCTTCTTCTCTTCATGTAGCACTGAAATGGCTGATGAACAGGCACGCTCTGTCCATATATAAATGGGCTCATTCTGACTCTGGCCAACGGCATGTAACAAGACAGTTATTTCATTCTCTCTCTTTTCCATGGGGTAGTGCTTTGGCCTCTGTCTGACTGATGAGCAAGAATGATTTCTAATTTAAGCCAGAAAATACTGTGACTAGAAATAATGGATGTGACCATACTAGGCAGCATTCACATGGTTTTCCTCACCCATGCAGTGGACACTTGGAACATTTCTTGGACAAGTACAGCAAAAGTGTTATAAAAGATGACCCCCCCTTATATTACTCACTATAAACCTAGGTGCTTGACTGTTTTAAGATACCTTTTAAAGACACAATTACAGTGTGCACAAAACTACTGGCTAACTTTCTTCTTTGAAAGGGAACTGATAAGACATTGTGGCTTGCAAATGCACGCAGAAGTGTTTTTATTTTCAGGAGTGACTACCTAAGCAAATTGGTACATTCTATTGAAAAAAGAATCTGAAATTTGTAAAAACAAGTATATGGTAGGAGGAGGACAAAGGAGCTAAGCTTCACATATGAGGAAACAGTCTAAATTACAAGCTTCCTTATGACCTCACTAAATCTAGCTTTCCCCTGAATGTAATATGGGCCTGGAGCACTCAGCTATAGTTATTGGAGAGGAAAAACTTTCTTATGATACTAACCTCACTGTTTGATTACTTTTAATAACCATCAACATTGGGAGTTCATGGATCCTAAGAAGTTAGGGGTCAACAGTGTTTATTGCAAACTTCATCATGTATTCATTATTCAACAAATAATTATTTGTGATAGAAAGATTACAGAATGATTAACAAAATAGATACGATCCCAACCCTCTTGGAACTTGGAGTCTAGTGAAAGATATGGACATTAAACAAACCAACACATAAAATAAATACATGATTACCAATTTTAATAATTGTACAAAATATACATTTGTATCAGTTGTACAATAATACAATTTTTATAAGATATTATAGGACAAATCCCAACCATTATGTTTTAGAGCAAAACATGGATATGCGTGACATGAACTGCTGGTTGTTTTTCAGTATCCATTCCCCTCTCTTTGCAGTAATAGGGTTTTTCATTTCACACATAGTTACCCAGATAAAGAATACATTTCCAAACTTCCCTTACAGAAAGGTATGGCGCAGTGGCAGTTATGGCTGATGGAATATGAGTGGAAATGTTGTGTTCAAGTTTGGGACTATTTTCTTAAGAGGAAAATACGTACCCTTTCCTCTTCCTTCCGATTGAAATCTGTTCATAATAATCATACCTAAAGAATATCCTGGACCATGAAATGGAAGCTACATGTTAAGAATGGCAAACTGGTAAGACCCAACACTAATTCACCATACCATACCATACCCAAATCATCCACCTGGATTTTTATGTGAGAGAAACTTCTGTGTTGAGTACATTGCTATATTTCTCCACTCTTTGTGATAACAGCCTAACCTGTATCCTGACTAATTTAATATCTTCTCCTAGTATGCTAAAATGATTTTCAGTTGAAAAAGATTTTATTACAAGAAAACAAAATGGGCAGTGTTTTTTGGCATTCACCCTAGTGAAATGTGTCTGGGATATTCTTCCATTTCTTTTTTTTTTTTTTTTTGACAGAGAGAGAGAGAGAGATACAGAGACAGAGAGAGAACTGAACTGTGGGCATGCCCCAGTTCAGCACATGGGTCTGCATGGGCCAGCGCCGGGATTCGATCCTTGGTTTCCGGCGCTGCAAAGTGAGCACTTAACCCACTGAGCCATCCCGGCTTCCCCTATTCTTCCATTTCTAAACTTGTATTTGTCAGCATAATTCTAACTAAATGCTCAATAATGTGCATAAACCTTATACAGTTTATTTGCACAGTATTCAAACACAAACAACTCTATGGTTTTAGAGGTCATTATAAAGGAAGTTCACCATTCAAGAACAGTTTAATCTGCTAAAGATCTTGGAGAGCAAAGAGCCATTGCATTGGGGAAAGAACCAAGAAATTGTGCAGATAGAGGGTTAGGTGCTAGAGAGCTGAGGTTATATATCATTTAATCTCATTTTTTAGAGCTATGAGATAGTGACAGAACTTTAAGTACTGACAACCAGGGAAAACATCTCATTGCCACCTCTACAATGTGTAGGATTGTTTCATCTCCTCCATTCCATTCTAGAGAGATTTAACTCACTGTGTATACTTAGAAGCATTAATTTAATTTAATCTTCATAGAAATTATATTCTAGAATAAATTCCATTTTTTAAAACTTTGCAGTAGAAAGGTATTTCACATGTTACAAATCCACTGCACTTCTAAGTGCTTGTGTTTTTATACTGAGTATTTAAAGGGATATAATTTGAGCATAGAAATGAGGATAACTGGGAATAGTTGCATGTGCTTAGCAAATCAGTTTGAATGATTCTCCTAATGACAGATAATGGATTGAGTGTCATATAGCCTACGTATATATCTCTCATCTGTGTTTTCCATAAGTCTATTTGACTACTAATATCATAGGAGGCATCTTGTCCACTAAGAAAAATAAGCTGAGAATGGAATCTACCACATTTATCTACATTATGTGTTTATTGCTTAAAATATTGTTTAAAATTTAACAAGAAAATAGGTTAAGAACATAATTCTCATTGCTGAGGTCTGAGCACCTCAATCACTCAAGCATTGGGAAGTTTTATACCTACATCAGAGGAGACAATAAACTTAAAGTTCCATTTGTAAACTTTAAGTAAATCTCATACACTTTGTCTCATATCTTTGCCATCTTTAATCACTAGTGATCAAGTCCTATGTCATCTGCTCTCCCCCATATTTTTATTTCTATTTTAATGACCTAATTCCTGTCATCTTATCTATTTTTCTATCACTCTGAACTTTCCTTCTCTGTATCTGGAGTGACTGACTAATGATAATTTAACTCTCAGACACCCTTAACTTCTTTTCTCCACCACTCGCCTTAATTGAAGCCTAATTCACTCCCAAGGATACTGCTTACCTAGTTAACCCTTCAAGAAGTGGAGAGTGATTGTTTTGCCAATAGATTTATATTAACCCCAATTCATATTAGCCAATAGATTCTTAATTCTCAACAAACTGATTATTCTCAAATAATATTCTCTTATCTCATTTAAAAAATAAAATAAAACAAAACAATCTTCTTTCAAGTCTCATGCTATTTTCTACCATTTTAGTTGTCTATCCTTCCAGATAATGTCTTTTCCATTGTTCCAACCAAATCCTGATATTATCCTGTTTAATCGAGGTTCCATGTGGCTGACCAGCACAATGTTCTGATTGCCTAATATGCACTTCAGCTTCTTTGACTCTGATAAGTTTCAAATTAACTTTACTTAAGTTCCCAACACTCAGTTAATAATGGATAATGGATTTAACATTGTCATCTCTTAAGATGTTCATTTCTTACATATTCAGTTTCAAAATCTCATTTTCTAATCACAACCTTGATTAAAAATATCTTCAATTTTTTTATTCCCTTACTCCAACTATATTATCTTTTATGTCATTTTACCCTCTGGTTTCTTAACTTATGCATTTCTTTCTATAGCTCTCTCCTACTTTAGAGATGGATTGAGGAATTGATAATTCCAATGTAAAGATATTAGACCTGAGAGATTCCTGTTGGAAAGTTAAGGATAGTTATGCATACAGACACAGTTCAGAACTCACGGGGTAAATCTGGGCTGGAGACATAATTTTGAAATTTCAACATAGAGAATAAACTTAAAGATACACATCTGGATGAGATCAAAGGATAGAAAGTGTTAATAGAGAAAATGGGCTTGAAAGGGATACTGAAGTATTTCAGTATATTTAAGTATGCTGGAGGAAATGCTGGAAATGGAGTCTGAAAAGTGACTGACTAGAGGGCTTACAAGAAACCAAGAGAGTGTGTAGCACCATAGAAGTCCAGAGAGGAGAGTTATTGAGGATGAAGAGTGCAGCCTATTGTGTGGGGTGCCTTCTATAATAGAATAAGAACATATTCTTGGAATATGGAACATGAAAGTTAGTGAAAAACCCATTTTGTTAGACTGTAAATTGGAAAATAGATTAGGGTGAGCTAAATGCTGAGTAAAATGTAAAGTTCAACTATGAAAGAGTATAGAATATTAGTGAAGGAGCTCAGATGGTGGATTAGAAGGGTTTTCTTTTCTCCCTCCATGCCTCCCTCCCTTTTTTTCTCCTTCCTTCTGTCCTTCCTTCCTTTCTTCCTTCCTTCCTTCCCTCCCTCCTCCTTCCCGCCCGCCCTCTTTCTTCCTTTCTTCCTTTCTTCCTTTCTCCCTTTCTTCCTTTCTTCCTCTTTCTTTCTTTCCTCCTTCCTTCCTTTCTTCCTTCCTTCCTTCCTTCCTTCCTTCCTTCCTTTCTTTCTTTCTCTTTAAAGATGATAGATGAGTATGTTTAAATATTCATATGGGAATGATCTAGTGAAAAGGAAAAGGTTTATCAAACAACTGAAAAAAGAATAAATGAAGGAGAAAAGTCCTTGAGGAATCATAAGAGGGTAGAGAGATTTTCCCTTTTCTAGGAGAAGGAATGTTTTTTGTACTGAATTAGGAGAGCCAAAGAGGCAAGTGGTTGTTTTTAGTTTAGTTTTGTTTTTAAAGATTTATTTGTATTTATTTATTTGTTTGTTCGTTTTTTTGACAGAGAGAGAAACGGACAGAGAGAGAAGAGAGAAGGGGGAGGGCCCAGAGCAGTCTCCATAGTTGACAGCATTAGTTTTCCATATAGTTTCACTCCACAGGTGGGCGCGGAGCTGTGTGGGGCGAGAACTGGGCCTGGAGCCTCCCGCATAGGCCCTGGCAAGAACTGAACTGGGGGCACACCCCAGTTCAGCATATGGGTCTGCCTGAGCGCGGGCTGGGATTCGATCCTTGGGCCCTGGGGCTGCAAAGTGAGCGCTTAACCGGCTAAGCCATCCCAGCTTCCCCTGTTTTTTTGTTTTTTGTTTGTTTGCTTTTCAATTTGTTACTGAGCATACAAAATAATCCCCTGTAATAGTTCATTTTATTAACAAAGTATAAGGCAGGTCATCATTTTAGAGTGAGGACAGGAGTGGGACTGAGAGGTTTGAGGTAAGTTAAGAGGTATGAAATAATATATTCAGAGAGGGAGAAAGCATATTTATTGAAGAAAGTAATAAATTTTTGGCAGCAATCAGAGTCCAAACGAGTTTATGCTCATAAATTAAAGGCAAACCCATCAGGCTGGATGGATGTTTTTGTTTCCCCCTCCTTCCCTGGCACCAGTTAGCTGCTCCTGCATAGACAAGGCAAGAGAGACAGATGGTTCAGAAAGCAGGTGGAGAGGGGAAGTTGTATAAAGCAAGTACCGGTAAGATTAGAGAGAAAAAGAGGTCAGGGAGGTGAGGCTGGTTATAATGATGAGCAATGGAATTCAAGACAGATTACTAAAGAGCTAAACATAAAACTCTGCTTCCCAATGTAATATTCTTGTTATTTGCATTTTTAGCCTACCACTGTATTTTACTGTTTTCAGAATATTTGGGGGACTTTAAGGCTTACTTCTGTAACACAACAGTCTTCGTTGAGGAAAGTTACCACATTCTATTTTCTTTCATCATAAAATAGGCATACAGTAGGTGCTCAATAAAGTATACTGAGTCCATGAATTGAAGGCGAGGATGAGGACTGGTCTCCTTCAGAAGTTTTACATTAAAATCATTATCCCACTGCGAGAAACTTACCCTAAGAAATATTTGTTTCATGTGGGTATTTACAGATAGTTTTCAGCAATTTGAGTGAAATTTTAATTTAAGCTTCATGTAGTATTCCCAATCCATCTGTTAATTGCACTGATTACATCCTCTGGCTGATTACACTGAAAATTGCTATCCATGCCTCAGGTCAGGCAATGAGCAAGTTGTGGGTTGAGTTGTGAAGGAGGATAAATCGGTGTGAATTGAAGTAACAAGCAACTGGAAATAAAGGCAGGGGTTGTTTGGAGAGGGTGTGCTGATTAGTTAGCACACTGAGCATTCCGCCTTCAACAAAATTTAACTCTGTGAGCAGACTGAAAGCCTAAACTGCTGACTTACTGTGATACCACACTGTTCCTTGAAGTCAGGTTACCAAAACTCTAAATTGTATTTTATTGAATTTTTAGTTTAAGAAATACATATCTATGTTCATCCATGAAGAGTATTACCTACCACAATAGCTTGTCTCAAATCATTGTCTAAATTTTCAAAGCATGAGTCACTTAAGTTTCTAATCTGACCTCCTGGAATGTCCAGTGAAGTCCTCTCCTTTCTGGGAAGCAGGAGAGTGTAGTGCTTAAGACTTATGAGGCTTAGAGCAAGTCCTACTTAGGCTTGAGTCTTATCTCTAGTATCATCTTGAATCTTTAGTATCTGAGTATTATCCTGAGTCTTTAGTATCTGAGTATTATCTTGAGTCTTGAGTATTATCTCTAAGAACAAACTGGAAGGAGAGATGAAAAACCAATAATGAGGATTCTTTTAGGTCTGATCTGTTCTCCCAAATACAAGAGGCTTGCCTAAGGCCAGTAAATGGGAGAGTGAAAAAGGGAGAAGATAGAGATTTAAGTAAATCTGTATTTGGCTGATAAAAATATACTGAAACTCTATGAGCCTGCCTTTACTGTTTTGAGCCTTTTACTATTTGGTATTTTCCGCAGTGACTTGGATAACAAAATAGGAGGCCTGCTTATCAAATTTGCAAAAGTCTAATTTGTGAGGTATACCTAATATTCTGAATAACAAAATAAAAATGCAAAGGACTGTCAGCTCCAACAGTGATCTAAAACTAACAAGCTGAAAATCAGTGGCATAAAAGTGAAGTCTCACACTTTGACTAAAATTTCCATTGCACAAGGCAGGTTGGGAGAAATGTAATTTAATATCAGTGTATATAAAAACAGACATTAGTCGTTAGTACAATTAATAATAAAGAGCAGAGTTATCTTACACTCATTGTGTTAATAAAAATATAGACTACAGATTGTGGGAAGTAAAAATCTAAACTTACTCTGCACTGGTGAGGTTGTATCTGGTGTCTTATCTTCAGCTCATATATTTTAAAAGAGCCATTGAAAACGAAATGTTAATCAGATGATATGTATGGGCTGTCTGGAAAGTATCCAACCATGTAATATGAAAAATAGAGGCACTTATGGAAGGACTTTCTCTGGACAGCATATAAATATATATATTCTGTATATGACCATATGAGGTGATTAACATGAAAGAAGGGTTATTTCGTTGGGATATAATAGCCATCCTTTTACCTGAAGGGCCCCCGTATGTAAGTGAAATTAGACTTTTTCTCCAAATGCCAAAAATTTCTTCATAAATTAGACTCTAATTTTGGCTTCGATTTCAGGAAGCTTTTTCCAAAAATTAAAGCTTGTTTGAGAATGGAAGCTGTTTTGGGAAACAGGGAGCAGCACCCTGCTAGGACAGAGCTGGTAGGATGGGCACAAAAGGCATGCTGGCTAACTCCAATGTCCCTGTGGTTCCAAGACAAGGAATTGGATTGGGAAAATTCTGTCTTGATAGTGAAAATGTGTTGCTTGGTTTTAGGCATACTGGCTGGTGAGAGCTGCACACAGCGCCCTGCTGGCTGTTTGATTAGCTCATCCTTGTCTGACGGACAGGTGTTGTTCCCAGGGAAGCAGGCTCAGCTCTCTTTGTTTTGGTTACTTTGAAGCAGGGGGACTAATCCCCTCTGGAGATACTTGCTTGTTTTTGCTGTCAGAACAGTCACACTTTTCCCTTTGTGTCTCTTGTCTTGTTTTTTTGAAGTTTAGCTTCACAGAAAAACAGGCCTTATGTTTCCTTGGTGATTTAGAGTCTGGACAGCCACTCCTCTACCCTCCAAAGCAGCCACTCATGGGTTCTTCACACTGGTTTACATGTTGGCCTCTGGGAAGAAGGATGAAAGGCCACTTTGGGGGCCAAAACTTTAAGAATTCCTTGCAGGAAATATCTCTCAGAGGTCAAGATAGCTCTTTCTTTTTGCTTGCTTGCTTGCTTGCTTGCTTGCCTGTCTGCCAGCCTGCCTGCCTGGCTGCTTGCTTGCTTGCTTGCTTCTTTCTTTCTTTCGTTCTTTCTTTCTTTCTTTCTTTCTTTCTTTCTTTCTTTCTTTCTTTCTTTCTTTCTTTCTTTCTTTCTTTCTTTCTTTCTGTTTCTGTCTTTATTTTGTTTGCTTGTTTGTTTCATTTTCTGAGGTACCTTGTATATGAAAAAAAAAAGGAAATGCTAAATGTTGTCATTTTCTATTTTAGAAATAAATGCTTTCATCAGAAATAATTATAACAACACTATATCAACCCTATTTGGTAAAAGAAGCAATGGTCTCTATAGTGGAGGCTTTTGCCATTAAGGTGGTGACAAATTGATCTTTCTGGCTTTCATTCTATTGGATCGTTTTTCAAAATTATATTAACAGTATAAGGACATGGACTTAGAAACACATGTATAACAATTGAGCTTGAATTAGAAGATGGAAATGTTATAAAATTTTAATGTAAATAAAATTGCAAATATGCAAGGGTTGTCCAGAAAATATCCAGCCATGTAACCATTCTTGTTATATTGACAATGGCTGGATATTGTTTTTTTTTTGGACAGCCCTCATCTGTGTCTGCTTTGTTAGCTAAATATATTCTGTAATGTCATTTCTCTGAAATGGAGAATTTAAATCAAATATAAATTTTCCCTGAAATGTATATGCCTAGTCTGTAGCCATTGTTCACTATTGTCATAAGCTAGAATGAAAGTTCTCCTATAAATATACCCACGAACCAGCAGCAATAATTTCATCATCTGGAATTTACTAGAAATTCAGAATCTTAGGCCCTAACTCAGACTTCTTATAGCAAAACCTGCCCTTTGTTTGTTTGTTTGTTTATTTATTTATGTTGAGTTTTGTTTTATTGTTTGAGAGAAGGTGAGTAAAAGAGAGAGAGAAGGGAGGGGGTCCCAGAGCAGTTTCCAAAGTTGTATATCATTAGTTATGACATAATTTCATTCCACACAGGTGGATGTGGGGCTGTGCAGAGCAGGAACTGAACTGGGGGCCTCCCACATGAGAGATGAGAACCTTTGCTACCATCTTAGGGGTTACCAGTTGTGCTTCAGTTCAGCATACGGGTTTGCACTGTCTGGGTCTGGGATTCGATCCCCAGACCGCACAATTGTAAGGCAAGTGCTCAACTGGCCAAACTATCCTGGCATGCCCCAAACCTGCACTTTAATTAGAGCCCCCTGTGAATAATATATGTATTAAAGTTTGAGATATACAACACTAGAATATAAACACACAAAAACTTGGAGTCATCCAAGATCTAACAGACAGGGCTGGCTACCAATAGATACCACTCTTTAGTAATAGCCTTGCAGAATAGCTGTCATGCCAAAACCTTTGCCTGCTAAGCTATTCCTTGCATTTAGGATACATCATATACTTTTCAATATTTCCATCTTCCCAACTTCCTTTTACTCCCTCAAATCATAGTTTTGTATGTTCTAGTTCAAGGACAGACATTTTGTGCAAAGATTCACATATTCCAGGGTGAAGATCAAAATTTCAAAAATGTCTTGATTCTATTAGGAAGACTCCTATAATTTGGGGGAAATCTTTTGTTTTCATGTGATTGTTTACATTTGGATCAATTCTTTCATTTCTTCCCCATACTGATCATGGTATAAGTGCTTTAGAGTTTCCCCATGGGTAAGAAATGTATTCTTTTTTTCTTTTTTTTTTTTCCTTCTTCCACCAGGAATAATCTAAAGAAGACTAATAGTAAATCATTAGCTAGACCAAGGAAAAGGAAGCATGAAACAGAGAATAGAGTCCAGACTGTCATCTATGCAAAGGTTACTTCACAGCTCATGCATATTCTAGGTCAGTTTATCAATGTCAAAACCTTCAGTGGACTTGGACATAAAGCCCTCGTTAGAAACAATAATGTTCATACTTGAATTATTCTCTATATACATCTCCATTGGAGATGTAGCATGTTGTAGGTGGTTGAAAAGATTCATAACATAAAACTTGGCAACAAAATGCAAACAACATCTCTTAGAACATTTAATCTCCATCTCTTTAAGAATTTCATTCACTGGGGAAGCCGGGATGGCTCAGTGGGTTAAGCGCTCACTTTGCAGTGCCGGGGACCCAGGCTCGAATCCCAGCCCCGGCCCCTGTGGAACCATATGCTGAACTGGGAGCTCCCCCAGTTCAGTTCTCTCTCTGTATCTCTCTCTCTCTCTCTCTCTCTCTCTGTCAAAAATAAATAAATAAATAAAATATATTAAAAAACTTAAAAAAAAAAAAAGAATTTCATTCAGGTTATACAATAAAAACCCTTACAAGGGTTAAGGTATCATTTGAAGTTAATCTCAACAATTTGCATTAATGAAAGATCTGAGGGCTGCAGTTAACAGAATTAGGGAGTAAGACATAATAGAACTCATCATCCATGTGAAAAAGATAACCAGATAACTAAGTCAAGAATCATTTTCACACCGGGTCATCAATACCAGGGGTGGCCAACAAGTCAATCATGGTCCACCGGTCGATCACGAGGCCAATTTTGGTTGATTGTGGATCACTCGCAATGTCTGGGGTGGAATTCTGTGTACCATGGACTTTGAAGCGATTGTAGAAGACAAAACTTTCTAGCAATAGTTTAATGCATTCTGGGAATTTGCCAAGGTCATAAATTCCTAGAATTCTGACAGCCTGACACTGTGATCTCCGCCCACCCAGACAATACATTTTGACTTATGTGTTACACTTGTCACC
>PVKE010039031.1:0-15197 GCA_004027555.1 Craseonycteris thonglongyai
GGGAATGGATCTTCTCATCTCTCTTTCTGAAGTTTCATTGTTGGCATACAAAAATGCAGTTGATTTTGAGACATTGATTTTGTATCCTGCAACTCTACTGTATTTGTCTATTATTTGTAATAGATTTCTGATAGAGTCTTTCGAGTTTTCTATATACAGGATCATGTCATCTGCAAAGAGTGACAGTTTAACTTCTTCTTCTCTCCCGATTCTAATACCTTTTATTCCTTTCTCTTGTCTGATTGCTCTGGCTAGAACTTCTAGTACTATGTTGAACAGCAGTGGTGACAGGGGGCATCCCTGTCTTGTTCTTGATTTTAGGAAAATAGACTTCAGCTTTTCCCCACTCAGTATAATATTTGCTGAGGGTTTGTCATATTCCTTTTTTAAATTGTAAAATTCTTTAGCTTTGCAATGTAACTTAAGATTGAAAACCCTTTTAAATGACTTGCTGGGGTTTTTTTTAGAATGTATAGTAATCTTGAAATTCTTCTCCTCCTTTTCCTCCTCCTCCTCCTCCTCCTCCTTCTACATTTAATTTATCTCTATCTCTATTCTAGAATATGTAAGGTTAAAAACAGGACATTGATCATATTGAATAGGCAGTAGTCTAAACCCCACTTTGCTATTCCATGGCTGTGTGACCCTGTGGAAATGCTTTCCCTCTCTGGTTCTCAGTCTCTCTAAGATGAGAGAGTAATTTACATTTCTCAAATCCCCTTTAGCTTACTCCTATCCCCAGAATATTTTAACATTCACTCTCCAAAGCTATTGTCATGGTGTACTCAGGAATAAAACATTTGCTTACTTTTAACACAACCAAGCCCAATACTTAGTAGTCATAGATTCAGATTTATTTCTCCCCTTGACTCAGTGGCAACTAAATGTTTGTTTCATCATTATGGTGAACAGTGTGTTTCCAGTAATAGTCAAGCCACTATAAAAACTTAACAGAAAAAAAATCTAACTTTCAGCTCAGGTAAGTTGCCGGATACAGATCTGCATTGATAGCTTGGGGACAGTAGATGGCGATATAAGTGCATCAAATAATAAACATTTCCTTGCTTGGCCCAGCATTAAGATGCCAATGATTGAGGCCAGAATGGGTTAATATATTAATTAGTTAAAGAAACAAAGTCAAATATAATCAGGTGTAGGATTGTCATCTAATACTCTGCATGTCTTAGGTAACCTGGTACTTATTGAGAGAAAAGATTGATCAACTAGAAATGAAATTATGCTCCTACTGAGTCTCTCTTCAAGCTAATTCTTGGGGTGAGAGTTGGCAATAAACACATGTATCCCATAAAATGTATCTAATTCATTCTTTCCGTGTTTGGTTTTCATTTCTTTTTATATAACAATTGCTTGGAATGGAGTGTGTGTGGCATCTATAATTCATAGAGGAAAGTACTATACTCTGATTAGGAATGTGCGTCCTAAGACACTGGTGTTTTAAAGGGGGAAATGGCTGACTTACTGTAAACTGTTGGCTGGGCCATTATTGACTGGCAGGATCAACTGGAAGCACTTTGTTAGTGGATTAGGTTGCCCTGGAAATGCCTTCCTGAAACTCTAATGATGCACTTAAGGGAGTCTTCTGGGACAGGAGTAGAATGTCTCTTAGCAGGCGAATCTTCCACCACAGTCCTCCTGAGATGCGTGGGGCGGGGTGGGCGCACACCCAGGGCGCTGCTCAGTAAGGAAACTGGCCGGGAAGAAGGTCGCAGGTTGCAATTTCTTACAGGGAAACTAAGCTAATGAAGATACCTGGTGTAAACGGTCGGCTTTCTGAAGGTACCAGCGCTTCTGTGTATTTTTTTTTTTAAAGAGTCATTCATTTCAAGGAGCCTGTATTAACTTATCCTTTATTTATTTGCAGGGGGTGGGGGGAGGTGGCAGAGGCATGGGGAAGGAAGGAAAAAGAGGAGGGCGTTGGAGAGAACATGTTTCAATACCCTTAGATTAAAAAAAAAGAGCCTGATTTGTAGCTTGAACATTGGGGTCATTCGGTATGCTTTTTGTTTTATTCTTTTTTTGAACAAGCTTCAAAGGGGGAAATGTGCCCTTCAGCAGAAATTCAGTGCCTGTGCAGAAAGGTTTGTTCGTAGATTTTGCACTTGAAAAAATCACCCTTGCGTTGGGGGCTCGTGGCGGGGTGGGGACGCGGGTGGCAGTGGAGTTCTAGAGACGAGAGGAACGGGCAAAGCAAAGGCCCTCGGAACTCCGGGCTTCCCGACCTGGCAGGAGGGGAAGCGGCCGCCCGGCGCCGCGTCCCCGCCCCGAGCCCCGAGCGCCCGGGAGTCGCGGGTGCACGGCTGGCGCGCCGCGGTCCCCGTGCCGTCCCGGCGACCTGTCACCGAGGAGGACGCGGCTCGGAGCTGCCTGCGCTTTCACAAGCCGTATTCCTTTAAGATGATGTAATAGCCATTTCCCTGGACGGTTTCTTGCCTGCACTGCTGAAACAACAGCGCCCAACTGCGCGGGGAGCGGTGGCACCACCCAGCTCCGCCGCGCCCCCGCCGGCCTGTCCGCGCTGCGGCGCCGCCAGCTCGCGCCCCCCGGGCTGGGGACATGGGCGCCCGTTCGCCCTGGCTGGCAGCTGGGGAGGCGACCTGGGACCCCAGCCGGGCACCTCTGTCTTGCTTTCTGCTTCGGGGCTTTCAGAAAAGCGTCTAAGTCCCGGTACCTCTGGCAACTCTCTTCTGTTTTAAGGATTCTTGCTAAAGGTTTTATTTTTTTTCCTGGCGACGCTTTGGTTGAACATTTTTCTCTGCTTTGCTTCTTCAACCCAATCACCTCTCGTCACGGTTTAACTTTTTGTGTGTGACTTGTTTTAACTTGAGATTGGCGGTGCATACATACATACAGACATACATGCATACAGACAGACAAATATACGTTTATATAGACATGTCATAGTGTTATTTTCTAAGAGCACATCTCTCCGGCACTTTTCGTTGATACCTCTGTCCTTTACCTCTTTGGGTTTTGACAAGCTCCGGGCTCAGTGTGGCTGTGGATTCTGACTGCTTTGCAAATGGGTATTTCTTCACACAACTGGGTTTCCAGCACTCACTAAGGTAAGTTCTGAAGCTTATTGAATTTCCTGTCCAGCTTTAAAAAATAAAATAAAAAAATCCCCTTTTAGAAGCTGAAAATTGCATATTGCTTTTACATGCAGACATACAAATTGATATGTTTTTAATACTAATTGCTGGAGACAGAGGGGTATGGAGAAACATGTAGACACAAAATAGCTTGAGAGAAACTAGGATGTAGTTGAAGAAAGGCTGAAATCAGTAATTACAGGGCTGCTTATGTAAAATAATCTCTCCCACCCTTTCTCCCTCCCTCCCTCCCTTCCTTCCTCCCTTCTTCCTTCTCCATCCCTCTCCTCTCTCCAGCCTCTTTTTCTGACTCATGCTGGGTTTGAGGAAATAATTTTCTTTCTTTTCCTTCAGACAGACCTCTGAGTAACAGGGGACTTGGCTGGCCTTGCCTCCTGAGCCTGGGGGAAGATTGAATGGAGATGAGTTGATTAGATTCCATGAAGTAATAGCTCACTGCCAGCCAGGGCTTAAACTACTTCACCTGTGGACTCTTCTACATTTTGCTTTCTTGAGGCAAAAAAAACCCCAACAAAAAACCTGGGGTAAGAGGAGGTCATTTTTTAACAAATTAGCATCTCTCACCCTCCCTTACAAGTTGATGCAGAGGATAAGGCTGTGACTGCACTGGATTGCACCTCCAAGTCAACATAGGAGAAGACAGGGACAATGGCTCTGAGTGGAAACTGTACTCGTTATTATCCTCGAGAACAAGGGGCTGCGGTTCCCAACTCCTTCCCTGAGGTCATGGAGCTGAATGTTGGGGGTCAAGTTTATTTCACTCGCCATTCCACACTAACAAGCATCCCTCACTCCCTCCTGTGGAAAATGTTTTCCCCAAAGAGAGACACGGCTAACGATCTAGCCAAGGACTCCAAGGGAAGGTTTTTCATCGACAGAGATGGATTCTTGTTCCGTTATATTCTGGACTATCTCAGGGACAGGCAGGTGGTCCTGCCTGATCACTTTCCAGAAAGGGGAAGACTGAAAAGGGAAGCTGAGTACTTTCAGCTCCCAGACTTGGTTAAACTCCTGACCCCTGATGAAATCAAGCAAAGCCCGGAGGAATTCTGCCATAGTGACTTTGAAGATGCCTCCCAAGGAAGTGACACGAGAATCTGCCCCCCTTCCTCGCTACTCCCCGGGGACCGCAAGTGGGGTTTTATCACGGTGGGTTACAGGGGGTCCTGTACCATGGGCAGGGAGGGGCAGGCAGATGCCAAGTTTCGGAGAGTCCCTCGGATTTTGGTTTGTGGAAGGATTTCCTTGGCAAAGGAGGTCTTTGGAGAAAGTTTGAATGAGAGCAGAGACCCTGACCGAGCTCCAGAAAGATACACCTCCAGATTTTATCTCAAATTCAAGCATCTGGAAAGGGCTTTTGATATGTTATCAGAGTGTGGATTCCACATGGTGGCCTGTAACTCCTCAGTGACAGCATCTTTTGTCAACCAATATACAGATGATAAGATCTGGTCAAGCTACACTGAATACGTCTTCTACCGTAAGTGTAAAAGGTTCTTTTCATTTTTCATGGGTACTGATTCTCTTTACAGATGTATATGGTCTGTGTGTTCAGTGGATGTCTAAGAAACACAATTTTGTTTTTTGGTTTTTGTTTTTAACTCTTAAGGTATAGAGTATTAGAGGTTATATTTCAGCTCTCATGTCTTATTACCGAAGGCAACTATTATCTGTTTTTCCAGTGAAGTCACAGAATATAGTCAAAGGCTTCAAAAATCACAAGATGCAAATGATACTGGTAGAGGTAATATATGGAATGAACAGACATGTACATATGCTTGCCAGGCATTGAAATGTGAAGATAATAAGGCAATAATTAGAACTTGGCTGCTGGTCCACAGAGGCTGGTAGACTCAGAGTGGAGGATGTGCTGCAGTGTGTGCTTTCTGAACTTCAGGGTCTGTGAAGCCAGTTGCTGAAGACTTGCTGTCATTAGGGGCTTTTGGAAACAGAAATGGATGTTGTACTGAATGACGTGATCTTGGCTAGATGGCAGTGTAGACTGATGGAAAAACCCCTCCCCCACAACCTCAAACCAAGTCTGAAATTTGCTTTGATAGGCTTTACAAATCAGCTGTTTGATTCTTTAGCATTTTGTACTGAGACCTGAGTTGCACTGCAGACTTAATGAAGCTGAACTTCATCTAAAAGGAGCTGGAGCCTTAAGGAATTGTCAATCACATGCAAACATCTAGACAGCAGAGGTGATAGAATTGCTGACATACAAGGAAACAAGAAGGAAAAAAGGAAAGGGAACTATTGTACTGAAGGTTTTTAAGTAAGGGTTTCTTAGAGGTCAGCCCACTTGCTTAAACAACAACTTATGGTACAGATTGCCTGTTTTCTTGAAATGGTATTATTCTAAACAAACTATAAGCCATTGACCCCTGAAGGGAGAACAGTAAGTCAGTTTGTAAAGTTTAGTGCTTAACTGCTGATATTCAACAGCTCTGGAATTGGGATGTGAATCTCATAAGAAATGTTTTTCAGTTTCTTCTGTTCTTACTTTAAGGCAGACCCATACATGTAGGGGGTAAAAATGTCTAAATTTCTACACATAATGGTACAAATGAATTTCTTGGACTATTTGCCTACAGTTGTGTTTATTCCGTTAGGAATCTTGGTGAACTGGCCTATGGGAAGCTGAATTATTCCGTACTGGGTTATCACACAGTGGGTTTTTAGAAGTGAATACACATGGAATGTGTAGAAAGGACATCCTATGGAGAAAAATGAAATCAGTTACCAGTTCAGGAGCATACTGATGTGCAGGACCAAGCATGATTTGACCCAATAACCCTATCTCTGGCCTTTATCTATAATCTATACCTTCCCTTGAGAAAAAGGTCTGTCACCAGATACTGCTTTCTTCCTTCTGGTGAATTTCCCACCAGTATAGAGATAAGACTCTAGCATTTTAGCCTTTTGTAAAGGAATCTGACTTTATCTGTGATTCTGTCAGAACAATTTTTTTCCCTCACTTTTTGGGGGAAAAAATGCACCTTAGAGAGAGTTCAAATCTAAGTTTGTGATATTTACCTTGTTCTCCAAAAGCTTCTGTCAAATAAATGAAAATATACCATCCTTGCCCACTCCCCCAAAAGAAGATCACTCGATTTCTAATCACTTGCTCACCTATAAATGGGACTCAGAACTTGACATGTAATATACCTGCTAGCTCTGTGACATTTCTGTGCTCATCAAAGACTCATGCTGTCTGATACGGTGCCCTCTTTAGGTTGTGCTGGGGCAAGTCTGTTCTGATCACATCACTGCTTTCTTCTTGGTTGGGCTGCTGAGAGGTTGCTGAGGAACCATTTGCTCTCCATCTCTCTGTGGGCAGGCTGGCATAAACACACAGCAACTTCATATTGCACAGCGTATATGTTGCATATGACATACATCCCCTCTGTGCCTAACATCAATGGCTCCGTATTAACTCTTCTCTGTCTTAGGACCAATGAAACTGACAGCTGGCTTTCTAGGGTGCATAACAGCTTCCGTGCAGCTGCTTAGCCATAATTATTTAATTAGAAGCTGCCAACTGGGCCTATATAAGCATTAATTCATCAAACTCTTGTGCCTGGGTTAACGGGCCGAGACGATGGGAGGTGCTCTAAAGCAGAAGCTGACTGTGCAATCTTTGGTGAATGAGCACTAGTCACCCATTGGGCCTAGCCCAGAGTCATTGAGCCTAGGGCCACTGTGTTCATTGCAGAACAGAGTATTCAGGGGTAGGAGCAGCAGAATACAGGTTTCTGAGGGGCAGCACGCATCCCTGGGAGTGCCCTGCAGCCTCAAAAACCAACCAACCAATAGACCAAAGGAAAAGATGCTCTTTGCAGAAGAACTCAGCTTCATCCTAGTTTAAACAACAACAACAACAAAAAAAAACAAAACTACACACACACACACACACACACTCATATATACATATTTGGAGACAGAGAGAGAGACTCCTTAGGTCCAAAAAATTAACTCTAAGCAACCACAGTCTTCTAATAACCCAGGGATACTGCAGTCACTTTGCCTGGATCCATATCACAGTAAAAAATAAACAGCAAAGAATGGATACATTGCATATAGTGGTTGACAGTCATGGGGAGAGATTCCCTTCTTCTTCTGTTTGCTTGATTTTCTTCCAAGTTCTCCAAGGGGAAATTGGGAAACCAAAAATCTGTCAGTTGTTAAATGGTTAGATTCTTACCTCATTTAATCTTCATGTAGACCTATAATTGATGGTCAGCCTCGGATAATTGTGACTGAGTGTTTAGTTCCTGTAGAACCACGGATAATTAAAGTCAACAGGTGTCTGTATGTATTTAAGAGGGTATAAGAAATTTGGCTATCTACATTGCTTACACATCAAAATACAATATGTGAGACATTGTGGATTATTATTCACTTACCAGCAACCAAGAAAATGTGAGCGATATTATAGGAACATAGAACAGAAATGTCTATCCAGGGGTTGCCTCACAAATAGTATTTTAGATATGTTTTTTATTTCAATTTCAAACAATGAGAAGGTACCTTTCCTCTTTTCCCCACCCAACTAGCTAAATAATTACCTCTCTTCTCTTCAAGTGTTGTATAGAAGGCAGTATCATAAGCATCAGAGAATGCCTTCTTGATTCACCTCCAAATGAAATGGGAGCTAAGTAATTTGGAAAAGAAAAGTTCTGATTTTGAACCAGAGACTCAATAGCCATTCACACCACTTAAAAACAAAATCACAGGTGCATGGAAATAAGTGAACCTCTTACTTAGAGTCATTTCCCAGTGCCTGAGAAAGTGAGAAGATGGTTCTTGGTTAGAGAGAGTTATGCACATTTCCTTAATCCTACTCATGAGTGAGTTACTTCAGACAAGTGCCTGAAAGCATTCAGATTGAAAGGCATTTGCCTCCAATAAATCTGTGATAACTTGACCACAAGTAGGGAATTTAATTTGTAGGATGTGTAGCCTGAGTTCTGTGAATTATAGAGATAACAATTGATCACCCTTTGAACAAATTGCTGCCTGGAAGTGCATTTTAACCTTTTTTCTCTTTACTTCATTTTCTTAAATTTAAAAGGTTGTTGCCATGAAAATCTAGAAATTGCTTTGTGTACACAGCATAGGAGGGCTGTCCAGTAAAAAAAAACCAGCCAGAAATGCCCCTATTTTTGATAATACATGGCTGGATCCTTTCCAGATAGCCCTCGTATATCTTCAGGACTATTGACTGAGATGGGGTGTTGGAAAAGCAAATTAGGATAGGATTTCTCACTTAGAATTCAGCTGCATGGTCTCATTGGAGAGGAATCTGAGGGCTGTTCAGAAAGTATCCAGCCATATAGTATGAAATGTGAAGGAATTTATGGCTGGACTTTTCCCCCAGACAGCCTTTGCACATGGCTCTGGCCACACTGAATAACTTAATGTTGACTTTAAAAACTTCAATAAGTGAGTGTGTTTTTATTGGAAAACAGATGGAAATGCATCTATCCTGAAATGATTCTACTTCTTTGTCTCCTGGTAACTTGAAAGATATCAACGATAACCTCAATTTTTATTGCCCGCAGAGATATGATGTTGGTACATTCAAAATGAAGGAACAGGATAGTATAGGCAAAATGGAAGGTGTAGGTGTTCACCACCATGACATCATCTCTTTCTGCGATGATTTTCTGTGTTATCTACCTTCGACGCTCTTTTTCCCTCCTGTTTCAGGTGATTCCTGCTTTTGTATTCTTTCTCGCCAGGCCATAATTAAGACTTGTTGTCAGTAACAATTCTGTTCCGTTATTATAGTTAGAATACTTTTAAGGCACGGTGTTCCATTTCTCAGGGATTTCTGTACAGAAGAAACCTTTTATTTTTAATTTTTAATTTTATTTTTTATTGTTAGATTTATTGAGGAGAAGAAACTTTTTAAAAAAAGATTCATTTTATTGTTTTTGACAGAGACAGAGAGAAACAGAGAGAAGGGGGCAGGCCCAGAGCATTCTCCATAGTTGTACGTCATCTGTTTTCCACGTGGTTTTATTCCACACAGGTGGGTGGGGGCTGTGCAAGGTGGGAACTGGGCTGGGGGCCTCCTGCATGGGAGGCACACCCCCTTGAGACGGGGGCAGAACCAGTGGGTAAGAACTGAACTGGGAGCCTCCCGCATGGGAAGTGCACCCCAGTTCAGTATATGGATCTGCGTGAGCTGGGGCTGGGATTCGATTCTTGGTCCCCGGGGCTGCAAAGTGAATACTTAACCTGCTGAGCCATCCCGGCTTCCAAAAAACCTTTTAATTAGTGACTTTGTATCCCGAAGGTAGTGTTCTTAGACTTGAGGTGTCTTAATTTATCATTACTACTATATAGCACAATGTAAGTGTAAGGCTTCATCATGCAATCATTTTAGACCTGTGTTTGGGCAGATATTGGTAATGGTGATGATAAAGGGCAGAGGTGGCAGACGGAATTTTTTCTTATCTCTTTAATGGGCTGTGCTCTGAGCATTGGGTTCATTCTCACAGTAATATAAACACGTTAGTAGAATATTTTATTATATTGTTTTCTTTTTGTCACATCAGACAAGATGTGTTACTTGAGCCAAGTCCCTTGAGGAAGGCAATTAAAGTAGCTTCTTCCTAGGTCTGTGGCATCACTGAATGAATTTGGCAGCAAGAGAAGTTTCAATGTGTGGACAGAAGAGGGAGGTCTCTAAGGTTGTCCCCAGGTGCCTTGATATGTTAAATATATTTATTTACCTACAAAAAAATATTTATATACGTACACACAAGTAGAAAGAGAGGACCAAATGCTCGTGACAGCCTAATGAGGTTTGGATCTCATCAAAGGAATTAGACATGGACATAGCTGGTAATGGGCCACAAAATTCCATTTGGAACACCTTCAACACAAACTATTGAGAGGAGTGACTGTCCATAGGAGAGAATGCCAGTCTAACGCACACAAAGCAGGCCCTTCAGAAATTCATAGATGGATGCTCAGTTTCTGCATTATAACTCTTGCTCTTTTTCCTTTGGTCTTTGTTATAGCTTTCCTCAAATACTGGATTTCTTGGCAAGGCAGTTAAAGATTTTTAGTACAGAAATTTTCAAATGCATCCAAATGTCGAGACACCCAGCTTCAATAATTACAATGATCAATACAAGATCCAATCTTGTTTTATATATATTCCTACCTACTTTCTTTCTCTCCTGTCTGCAGTAGATTATTTTGAAGCATATTTCAGAGTCAATGGTTCCATGCATTCATAAATACTATACTATATGTTTCTAAAATAAAATGAACTAAATATAACATAAGGTAATTATTGCATATAAAATTAAAACAGTAAGTCCTCAATATCATAGATAGGTTCTGAGACTTTAGATAAAACATAGTACTTCCGGCAAGAAATTGTCGTAAGTGACGGTAAATCCACATTTTTGCTTTGACAGAGTGAAATGCTATATGCAATGGGGGCAAGGGGAGGGCATCTTTTTATTGTTGTTTTTCATGCTTATTGTATAGATAAATAGCAATTGGGATCTATTTTATATAGCAAGCAATAAGAGATTCCCATTTTTCTTTTCAGTCATTCAAGGATGATCTAGTATTGCGCTGCTGTCCTCTTCGTTAGATTGGGCTTCTGTCAGAGGTGCAGCAAGCCTACACAGAAGTGCACTGGTCCTGGGGGGAGGGTCCTGTGTGATTGGGGGTGGGGAGAATCATTCTGAGTAGAAGAGTTCACCTCCTGGCTGTTTTAATTTTATATTCTTGGGTTCTTTCCACTCTGCTGAACTCTCACTGAACTCATTTTCTATGTTTCCCAAATCTCTTCTCTCCTTGAGTTTCTTATCTCAGTAAATAGCAATTCTGTCACCCAGTTGCCCAGGGAAGAGTGAAATCTTGGTGTCGTCCCCGACTCTTCCTTCTTCGAAACCACTCTCTCCAATCCATAACTAGTCCTATTAGTTATTTTTTTTTTTTAAGATTTATTTTATTGTTTTTGACACAGAGAGAGACAAAGAGAAGGGGGAGATCCCAGAGCAGTCTCCATAGTTGTACATCATCAGTGTTCAACATGGTTTTGTTCCACGCAGGTGGGTGGGGGCTGCGTAGGGTGGGAACTGGGCCAGGGGCCTCCGCATAGGAGCGTGTCCCATGACCTGGATGCTGAACTGGGGGCCTCCCACATGGGCAGCACACTCCAGTTCAGCATATGAGTCTGCTCGGGCCGGGGGCTGGGACTGGGACTTGATCTGAATTGGGGTCCTCCTACATGGGAAGCATACTCCAGTTTAGCATATGGGTCTGCACGGCTGGGGCAGGGACTGGGACTTGATCCTTGGACCCTGGGGCTGCAAAGCGAATGCTTAACCCACTGAGCCTCCTGGCCTCCCCCCTCTTGGTTCTTTATTTCTCTCAAGTCCGTCAATTTCTTTTTATCTCTCCTATTGCTACTTTGGCCCAGACTACCAGCATTGCTTTTCTAAACTACTACAGAGACACTTAAATTGTCCTCCCCACCCCATGTTTGGTATTGTCCGCTTTAGATCTATTCTCCCTGCTGCAAACACGGTGAGACTTCTAAAATGTGAGTCTGACCATATTCCTCCTCTCCTTAATGTTCTTCATTCCTTTTAACTGCCTTAATAGTTACATACCGACTCCTTGCCGTGAATCACAGCCCTTCATGGAATGACCTCTACTTCCTTCCCCAGAACCTTCTGTTGCCACCCTGCCCTTTGCATTTGTAACTTCAGCTGTACTCAATTTCTTTCCATTTCAGAACACTGTTACATACTTGCTTCTTCAGTTTTGTACATGATGTCCCCTCTTCCTAGAAATCTGCCTCAACTTGCTTTAATTAACTAAATGTTTTAGGTCCCAATCTAGAGGTTACTTTTTCTGGGAAGTCTTTTTTAGCCCACCATATCTGGACTGGGCCCTCCTTATCTTTGCCCCATAGGGTTCTAGTTTTTGTTACTATGGTACAAACCTGTATCTTACTTGCTTATTTAATTATCTCTCCAACACTAAGACTATAAGCTCTGTGAAGATAAGAACCATGTCTGTCATGTTCATCATGACACCTGGCCAATACCTGGCAAAAATGTAGGCATTCCATCAGTATTTCTCAAAGGATTGAAAAATAAATGCCCACTGCAGAGTTCAATTACGGTCACGCTGCCACTGTCTTGAATATACCATTACATTATCTCTTAGAAGAACTGGAGAGAAGTGATGATGGTGTGATGGTGCTTTAAATAATAATAGTGGTATTTCCCAGTACCCCTGAGTGCTTTATGTACCTGGCCAAGCACTTTACATACAAATTGGAATTCTCCTTCTGCTCTGCTCTTCGCACTTGCACAGAGATCCTAGCTCAAGGGAACTGAGAAAAACACTCACCAGCAGCAAACTCTCCCATGGCTTTCTTTTTGTTGGTTCACCCAAGCAGGAGTGCACTGAAGCTGGGGTGACCCGGGTTCAAGGAATGACTCAGGAGGGATTCAGGATTCAGAAAAGTGCCACAAAATTGAGAAAATAGCTTCAGTAGGAAAAGAACTCTGCTACAACGCAAAGTGTGGTGTGAGAATGACTGGGTTGCTTTCATTTTCTTACTGCTGAGGATTCCATTTCCTCCTTCCCTCCCTTACCATAATCACTGATGATCATTCCTTACTGCCCAAGTCAGCAGCACATGATGGTTAAGAGCCGGGGCTTTGGAGCCCAGACTGCTTGAATTTGAATTCCTAGCCATTTGATCACTGGCAAATTGTTTTATCAATACTTCTGTGCCTCGGCTTCCTCATCTGCAAAATGGAAATGACAACAGTAGTACTTGCCTGATAGGGTTGTTATGAGAATCACATGGGATGATGTATGGAGAATGCCCACAACAGTCCCTGGCACCTTGTCAGGGCCGTGGACGTGTTAGTATATAATTACTAGTGTCTCTGGGAATGCTGGGTGAGACACAAGTGCTTCCTCTAAATGCCATACCCGATTCTTTCTAATAGTTCTCCTGGGTATTTTGCCCAGTCTGTTGATTGTAAGCATGTTTAAAAAACAAACAAACATGGAAGCCGGGATGGCTCAGCAGGTTAAGCGCTCTCTTTGAAGCCCTGGGGACCGAGGATCAAATCCTGGCCCCGGCCCGTGTGGACCCATATGCTGAACTGGGGAGTGCCCCCAGTTCAGTTCTCACCAGGGTGAGACCCTGGCCCAGTCCCTGCCCTGTGCAGCCCCACACCCACCTGTGGAATGAAACTCTGTGGAAAAACCAGTGATGTGTAACTATGGAGACTGCTCTGGGCCCTCCCCCTTCTCTCTGTCTCTGTATCTCTCTCTCTGTGTCAAAAACAATAAAAACAAATCTTTAAAAACAAACAATCAAACAAACAAACAAACAAACACCAAACAAAATCATCTAGAAGTGGCTTTTTAAGAGGAAACTCAAGCTATTTATTTTCATGAACTCTGAATAAACATCAAGTGAACCTCTCAAAAAGCTTCAAATTCTAATAATTTCTTTCTTCCCCTGGCTATTCCATAATGGAAGTCATTAATAGTGGCTTTTCCCCCACCTAAGTTTTCAAATTGTGGGTTTTCAGAACCTAGGAGACTATGTGGCAGAATTGGAAATTAAGAATTACAATTTAAATTACATTTGCAGTGATGGCAGAATTAGAATAACCTTTTCTGAATTTCAGCCTAGAGAGTATTCCCCTTCATGGTGACAGGAAATGGTTATTGAGTATGCCACTGACAATAGGGTCATTAAAATTGTTCCAGAAATGAAAATAAGACATTTTGCTTCACACTGTGAGTTACTGTGCTTTGTGGCATTAAAAGGAAATCAGAGTGCTAATGGGAACTGTTACCATGTGACCTGTTCAAAAGCTGCCCCCTTGTGACAGAATTCATACTTTTTAAGATTTATTCATCATTCCCATTCCACAGCACGGCAGAACATTCTAGTAATTTCCCCACCCGAATTTATACAGACCTTTTATTCTAAGTATATCTGTGAACAAGTTACATTGATGAAAGTAGAGGCAACCAGTTATACATGACTTGGTTGGGCATGTGTTGTTTTTTAGATGATATTTTAGACTGTCCAGATTAATACTACTAGGCAACTAAATAGAGAGAAGGCTATCTAGGCTCTGATAATGGTGATTTTTCTGTAAAGAGAACCCTGGAGCAGCAGAGAGATTCTAGTGACTGGGATAAGGGATACGGGGCATTTGGATGTCAGAGGGTGGCAGAGGCATAACATTAAAACCAAGGGAATACGCTAGGCTTGGAGAAGTGTTACAGAATTCTGAAAACACCCCTGAACAGAAAAAGCTGGCCTATAATACAAACACATTTGGCGCTGGTCAAGCATCACGGCTAATTTTCTTATAGTTTAAGCATTTAGTTACATCTGGTGGACACATTTTCCTCTGGGCATGTGCCTGTAAGTTTACACTGTAATGCAAATGGAAAATCGAATTTGTTTTTCATTAAGTTCCTTTCTAGACAACTAGGCAAAATATCTTTTATTTTTTAAACAGAGTGATACCTATGTATAGTTGTACAATGTGTCGAGTTGCAATGAAATATAAGAAAGGTATTACTTCCTAGTTGAAGAAGACTATGCCTTAAAACATGAGTGATTATTCTTGGCTTTTACTTCTGTGGTGTGGAGCAGTAATGACTGATGCTATCATCTGTGATACATTTTTTTTTTTAATTGTTAAATTTAATGGGGTGACATTGGTTGGTAACAATTAGATAGTTTCCCGATGTACAACTCCACATCACATCACCCATGCATCGCATTATGTGCCCAGCTCCCAGAATCAGGTCCCACTCCAACCCCATATATCTAGTGCCCACTCCCCCCTCCCCCCACAACTCTCCCTTCCCACTCCTCCCTCCTCTCCAGGTAAACACCAAACCATTGAGTGTGTCCATAATGCTGGTGCCCTCTCCCACCTCCTCTCCCTCTCTCCCTCCCCCCTCCTCCCCTTCCCTCAGGCAATCACCAAGTTATTGAGTGTGTCCATAGGTCTCTGTGTCTTTGTA
>PVKE010039032.1:0-15162 GCA_004027555.1 Craseonycteris thonglongyai
TGATGGTGATGGTGATGATGGTGGTGATGGTGATGGTGATGGTGATGATGGTGGTGATGATGATGGTGATGGTGATGATGGTGGTGATGATGGTAGTGATGATGATGATGGTGGTCATGGTGATGGTGATAGTGATGATGATGGTGATGATGATGATGATGATGGTGATGGTGATGGTGACAATGACGGTGATGGTGATGGTGACGATGGTGATGGTGATGCTGATGGTGATGATGGTGGTGGTGATGGTGATGACGGTGATGATGATGGTGATGACGGTGATGATGATGGTGGTCATGGTGGTGATGATGATGACGGTGGTGATGATGATGACGGTGGTGATGATGATGATGGTGGTGATGATGATGGTGATGATGATGGTGGTGATGGTGATGATGATGATGGTGGTGATGATGATGATGGTGATGGTGGTGATGATGATGATGGTGATGGTGATGATGATGGTGGTGATGATGATCATGGTGATGGTAATTGTGATGATGATGAAGATAGTGATGATGAAGACGACCATCATCTCTGTCCCAGGAAGCCTTTTCAGATGGCCCTGCCCTTCTGTACTGCTCTTCCCGTGCTCACCCCAGCCCCAGGCCAAAGACGTCTGGAGGTCTGTCCCAGTGACAGGAATGCTGTTCTTTTGGCCTCTGCTCATGCTGAGAGCAAGGTGACTTGTGTTCCCTCAGGCTGGGGGCCCCATGGCAGGAGCAGCGTCTTCCCCCTTCAGCCCAGGGGCTCCCTATGGATAAAGGCTGCTTCTTCTCCTCCCGTTTTGTCTCCAGCCCTTGTACCAGTACTGCAGGCTCACAACTGGGGCAAGAACCCAGACACCCTGGCAGTGCCTCTCTGGGTGTCAGTCACCCTTGGCCTGGGCCCTGTGCCTCCCAGGCACTGCCTCCCCCAGCTCCCAATATAAGATGTGGGCAGGAAGCCACCTCTACACACAACTGTCCTGGAGGACCCTGCTGCCTGTAGGGGGCGGGGGGATGTCTTTCCATCAATATTTGGGGCTTAAAAATCTGACACCTTCAAGCTGAAGGTTCTGGAAACCCCTCGGAGGGCTCTTGAGGCCATTTGGGTAACTGGAGCAGATCCTTCGCTGGGTTCAGAGAAGGGGCAACAAGCCAACACGGGAGAGGCAGCTTTGAAAGCAGAAGAGATGAGGTGCACATTATGATGCAGAGGCAGGCAGGCGTGGAGAGGCCAGCCCTGCGCAAAGCCACACAGCTGAGCCAGGGGACCCAACCAGAACTGGAACCCTAGGGCACAAGCACCCCCACAGCCTCCTTGCTTCAGGCAGAGCGCAAAGACCTGGCAGGAGCCACCCGGAGCCGCCGGGGTGGGGCTACAGGGCTGCCTCGCGTCCGTGGGGAGGCGGCTCACCTCGGAAGCAGTAGACGTTGAATCGGCTGTGCTTGTTGGGGAAGCCCGTCTGGTTGGGGAAGAGGAAGAGGGTCTTGACCCCGGGCAGGCCCCCACCACAGTTCTGGCTGGGAGTGACGATGGGGTAGCGCACGCTGCCGTCTGCCAGCCAGCCTGGGCTGCAGCGGTCCAGGCCGCCGTCCCAGGCAGCATACAGCTGGCCTGTGGTAGCAATCTGTGCGCCCCGCTCCCAGCAGTATGCCCGGGCCTCCTCCAACGTCAGCTTGTCTGGGGGGGCACCCAGGAACAGCTCTCCTGGTGGGGAAGAGGAGGCTGGGTTACCCACGGGGCTGGGAGCCTCGTCTGTGACACGAAGTCCACTACCCACCTCCCTAGGACGGAAGGAAGTCCCGATAGAACCTCAAGGCGGGGGGTATGGCTCAGAGGAGCCTGGCCCAACTTCCTCATGCTGCAAAGAGGGAAACAGGCCCAGAGGTGCTAAGAACTAGAGAGAGATGCACAGCTAGCAGGGTCAAAACGCAAACTCAGCCTCCTACCGCTTGTCCAAGGCTTTGGCCATGAACTTACATCTCTGACAGCATTTAGGGGGAGGGACACAGGGGGTCTCCTCACCCCCAGCGGCCCCCTTGAGCACATTTGGGGCAACAAGGCAGAGGCCCCAGGAGGCCCCGTGGACAGCCCTGGAGAAGGGGCGGGGTCCCCTGGCAGCCCCTCGCCCACGATCACCATTTAGGTCTTCAGCATAGCAGTAGACATCGTAGAGGTCATCTGGGTCCACGACTCCGTAGTTCCGGACCCCGGGAAAGCCGTCCATGTCTCCATAGCAGGCTTCTCGTGGGGTCTGGATGGGATACCTGGGGCGGGAGTCCAGACGCCTTCACTGGGGTGGGGGTGGGGGGTTGTCCCACAGGGTCCCTCCCAAATCCCACCGCCTTTCCACATGGCCAGTGGACCCCTGCACACCCCCAGGGCAGGCTCCCACCCGCTCACGGTCCGGAGCCAGAGGCTGCTGGTCCACAGCCCCAGCCCACCTCACGGTCTGGTCCGCCAGCCAGCCAGCATCACACTGCTCGTAGCCCCCCAGGTAGGCCGCGTAGAGCTGCTCCGGGGTGGCGATTCGGGCTCCGATGCGGGCACAGGCCGCCTGGGCCCGGGGGAAGGAGAACGCATAGCGGGCGGAGCCCTCTCGGTAGAGAAAGACGACCCCTGAGGGAAGGGAGGGCGGGCAGGTGTGTGAGCACCGGCCACCCTGCACGCTGACCCCTCCTCCCCACAAAGGGAACAGAGGCACAAGCGTGGGGGGCTTCCTGCCACCTGAAGGTCGGAGGCGACCCAGGCCCATGTCTGTCCCTCCCTTTGCAGCTCAGTCCCTGCCTCCCCACTGGGTTTGCTTTCCCCCCAGACTGGGGGTCCCCCAGGAACTGGAGGCCACCTCACCTTTGACTTTGACCTCCACGGCGTCACTGCTGTCGTCGATGCCACTTTGGACCTCGCAGCGGTAGATGCCCGAGTCGTTGGGCCGCAGCTCGCTCAGCACCAGGGACACGTCGGTCAGGGACGCGGGGTAGGCGGGCAGCGCCACGCGGAAGCGGTAGGCCTCGCTCACCTTCACGCGCAGCCCCCGCGCCACCAGCACCTCGGCCTCCCGGCCGGCGGACAGGAAGGTCCACTTGACCCGCGGGGAGCCCAGCGCGCCCCGGCGGCCGGGCCGCAGGTGGTGCACATGGCAGGGGATGGTGAGGGCTCCGCCCAGCACGCCCTGCAGCGGGGCAGGGCCCGCGATGCGCACGCGGAAGGCGCGGTCCTCTGGGGAGGGGGCGGGCGGCAGGAGCTTCAGTCCCGGGTCCCCGAGCCCGGTCCCCGAGCCCGGTCCCCGAGCCCAGCCCCAGGCTCCCCTGGCCTCGCCCTGGGGCTTTCCTAACCCTGACCCATGAACTTGGGCCCGACCCCCCAGGGTCCTGCAAACCCACCTCTAGGTTCCCAGGCTCCCAGTGACTTCCGCCCCCAGAGCCGCCCCATATGGCCCAGCGCCCTCCGGTGCGACCCCAGGGTCCTTCAGCTCTGCGGTCGCCTTCCAAGTCACCTTCAGGATTTCTCCCAGCGCCACCTTGTTTTGCCTCCCAGCCCCTCATTCTGTCCCCAGGGTCCCCCCCACACACCACCCTAGAGGCTGGCACCTCCCCAGGCGACCACCCCCCAAGTTTCCACACCCTACCAGGGGTCCACAGCTCACCCCTATTTCCAAGTGTCCCAGCCCAGACCCTCCCCACGGGCCTCCCAGGGCTGGGTCTTCCTCCCTGGGTCCCCCAGGCCTGGAGGAGGCTGGTGAGGGACAAGCGAGAGGCCGCACCCTACCCCTGGGAGATGCGGAGGACAGAGGTGACCCTGTGGGCCTTGCTCACCTGAGCTGTCGCCTTCCAGAGCATCAGCCAAGGCCTCGGGGACCAGGGCCAGGGCCAGAGCTGCCAGCAGACGCAGGAACAGCGGGGCCATGCTGCAGGCTGACGGGGGGGACTTGAGGAGGGAAGATGGGCTCAGGGCTGGGGATGGGCTCCCCCGGGTTCCCGACCCCGTCTGTGCGAGCTCATACATATCCTGTCCCCATGAGCCCCCTGCCACCACCCACCCATCCACACACACACACAACAGACTCTTCTTCAGAGCCCGGGCCTCGGTGCTAGTCCCCTCGCTGTGTGGCGTAGGGCGCGTTGCCTGCCCTCTCTGGGCCTTTGCTCTCTTCCTCGCCACTCCCACCACCACCACCTGGCAGGTGGTGACGCGGGTGCGCGCCCTGGGAGCGCTTCATATCTTGCAACGTCCCGTGTGTGTGCGCGTGCACGGCTCCGGCGCGCCGCCGCAGGAGCCCCCTACGTGCTGGCAGCGCACAGCACGAGAGCTGGGCAACACTGGAGTTTCTTCCCCGTGCCAGGCTCCTCCATTGAACCCAGAGCCGCCTCCTCCTGCGGTCCACACTTCCCTCCTTGTCCCTTCCTCCCCCACCCCCTCCAGGAAGGCCTCCTAGACTGCACGTGGGCCATGCACGCCTCCTCTCGTCTCAGCTCTCCCCTCCCTTACTCATAAGGGAGCTCTTCTCTTCGCGCCCCCCTCCTTGGCTGCCTTCGCCTTTCTGCCTGGCATGCTTTTTCCCACCGGATCTCCTGGCTCAGAAACCAGCTGGGACAAAGCCCCTGTCTCTACCAGCCTGGCCTCTATCCAGCGAGTCCCTGGGCTGGGGAGTGGGCTAGGGGGTGGGGGAGGGGGGAGGATAAGCGGGCGGGGCCCTCTCCCTCCTGCCCTTGGCGACCAGAAGCGCAGGGACTACCCGGGGTGGGCCTCTGAAGATCTCCAAGCCCTGAATACGCTCCTGGTGGGCAGATGGGGCCACGACGTTGAGACGTGGGGCCCAGAGAGGCCAGAGCTGACCCGGGTCCCGGGGGAAGCCAAGCCAGGCACGAGGCGACCGTGACCCCATCAGGGAGGGTTGTAAGGGTCGGGGTGGACTGGGAAGACCGAGGAGACGGAGACCCACATCTGCCCTGGGGCAGACCGAGGGCGCAGCGGGAGAGGTTCTTGAGGCCCCGGCCAGGGCTTCCGGGGGTCGGGCTCGCTCCGGCTTCAGGCCCACCGCCAGGCCTGCCCTGCGCTCTCAGGCTCGGCCTCTGAACTTGACCCCCATCCTGAGCCTGGGCTGACAGGCAAGTGCCCTCGGCTGCCCCATCCTCCTGGGGACACCCCTGCACCACTGTGGGCTCCGCTCCCCCCACTGTGACCGGGCTCATCTCGGGGTCAGAGCTGAGGGAGGGGCCAATGCCAGGGGGTCCCTCTGACCTTCGATGGGACCAGATCAGAGGTGCCAAGACCAGCTCCGGGCATGGGGGGCACCTGAGAGGGCTGTTTTCTGGGGTTGGGGGCACTGCTGCCTGCAGGTGCTGGGGGAGGGGCTCCCGGCCATGCTTTTGAGGGGTGCTGGCTCCTGGCCAGGCCCCGCGCCCTCCCCCCCACTCTCTGGGCCAGAGTTGGAGCCGCTCACAGACCTGGCTCCCAGCTCTCTGACCCGTGGCCCAGAAACCCACATAGTGGGAGCCACTCTGGGATGAACGCCCTGGACCCCCGTGTCACCTCAGTTCTGAAGGGGAGGGAATGGAGGGAGGAGGTCTGAAGCCCCCCCGGAAGCTGGCAGGTACCCCACCCACACCTCCAGGAATGGGAGCCACTGGTCAGTCGCTTGGGCCGTCGCCTTCCTGAAGCAGCTAGCCTTAGGCATCCCTCATCCAGCACCGGACTCAGACCGGGGGTCCGTCCCCGCCACGCACGCCCACTCCGCTCCCCAGCAGGACTCGCCACTCCGTCTCTAACCTCACAAGCTCGGCAGAGTGCCTGTCCCTGCCCCAGGCCACCCCACCCCTCTCTCCAGCCCTCTCTCTCGCTCCTACTCCAGCGCCTGGATCTCTGCCCTGGTCTTGAGTTTCCCTGAGCTGTTCTGGAAACTTCCCCCTTGTCACATGATCATTCCTGTCCACTGATGGACCTTCATCTCCCACCCAGGACTCCTGGACCCCATGCACAGAGAATCAAGACCAGGCTGCGTATGTGCGGGCGCACAGGCCCGACCCCACCCCCTCCATGCTGACTGCCCACCAGCTGGAGCCCAGCGCTCCGCGGGGTGAGTGGGGGCGCGCAGGAGGCCCGGGCCCAGGCCCCAGCGGGAGGCGCGCTCCCAGCTCCCCGCTTAGAGGCGGCCAGGCCTCAGCAGGGCCTGAACCGCAGGAAACAGGCCCATGACGGGGACCCCAGCTAATGAGACTTCCCACAGCAGCCTCAGACAAACTGTTGTCGCTGCTGCTGTTACAGAATTGAAAATGCGGGTGCAGCCGCTGTCAAGGGCAACGTCAGCTGCGACCACACGGGGGGTGGCCCTAGCGACCCTGTGGCCGCCTATTGCTCTTGACCTTTAACTTGTATGGTCTGGAATAGAAGCCTCGCAGATGTTAACAGGCGATCACAAAACTGGTGGCAAACCTCTTGGTCCTGCTACAGCCACGTGGGCAGCGGGGCTGTGATGGGAAGAGGAGGGGTGCGGAAGTACCTGGGGCCGGGGTTCTAGGAAGGAGGCTGGGAGGGGCAGCTGCACCAGGCCCCTGGCATAACCTCCGCTCTGGGAATGACACTGTTGCACCGATGAGGAGCCCAACAGTTCAGGGGGCTCCACTCCCTCCACCAAGATCACACAGCAAGGAAGGGGCACGTGGGTTCCAGCTCCCGGGGGCGCCAGGACCGTGTGCGCACGCTACCGCGGCTCCTAAGGGCTGCCCCGCCGGCTACGTGGGGAAGGTGCCCCCGGAGGAAGGGGCGATGGCCTGGGGGCGTGCACCCCGAGGAAGGGGCGCTCGGCTGGGGGCGTGCACCCCGAGTCAGGGGCGCTGGCCTGGGGGCATGCACCCCGAGTCAGGGGCGCTGGCCTGGGGGCGTGCACCCCGAGTCAGGGGCGCTGGCCTGGGGGCGTGCACCCCGAGGAAGGGGCGCTCGGCTGGGGGCATGCACCCCGAGGCAGGGGCGCTCGGCTGGGGGCGTGCACCCCGAGGCAGGGGCGCTCGGCTGGGGGCGTGCACCCCGAGGCAGGGGCACTCGGCTGGGGGCATGCACCCCGGAGGCAGGGGCGCTCGGCTGGGGGCGTGCACCCCGAGGCAGGGGCGCTCGGCTGGGGGCGTGCACCCCGAGGCAGGGGCGCTTGGCTGGGGGCTGCTGCGCGCAGCGCACAGAGTTGGGGGCTGACTTGGAGCGCGCAGCAGGAGGACACGAGGAGACCAAGGGGGGCGTTCCCATGCGCCCGCCGACGCCGAGGGGGTGCCGGCCAGACTGCACGCAGCCCCGGGGCCCAGATGGAGATGGCGGGCCCACCGCGCCCCTCGCCCAGGCGTCCGGGTCGGCCGGGTGGGTGCACCGGGCCCAGCAGGTCAGGGCTGCAGGGTGGGGGCCGCTCCCTTCTCTCTCCCTCCCGGGTCCCGGCGTCCGGCTGCGGTGGCACTCACCTACCGGGGTGGGTGTGCGGCACCCCGAAGTTTGTCGCCTCCTCTGCGGGTCCCCGCCGGGTGCGTGGCTCGGTCTTGCAGCTGCAGCCGGAGACTGCGGCGGGCACTGCGCGGGCGCAAGGAGAGGCTGGGCCCGCAGGACGCTCGGAAGAGGGCGCCGCACAAAACCCCCTTTCTTCCCCCACCCCCAGCCCGCGCCCGCCCTTCCCCGGGGCGGCCCCCGCCCCCTGGCCGCGAACGCGGGGGGCTCGGGAAGGTCACGGGACCGGCTGCCTGCTCTGCGCCGGTGCCCGGAGGCGGCGGCGGCAGGGACGAGCGAAGTAGGACATCCTTCTGGGGAGGAGAAGCCGAGGGCTTGCAGTTGGGAGGGCGGCCAGGAGCGGGGAGCGCTCGCCAACTAGAGGACGATGTTGCAGCTGGAGAGACGGAGGTTAGACAGCAGGAGGGACTTCCCGCTGGTCCAGGGGACAGGAGGTGGGGCTCGGGCTTAGGCTGCAGCGGGGGAAGGACAGACGGAGGCCGGGAGGCTTGGCTCCTGCAGAACCGCCCCCCCCCACACACACACACAGAGCTGGGGTTCGGAAGCTCTTCGGGGAGGCAGGACCCTGCCAGCCTCCCTGCACGTAGCTGTGGGCGAGGCCCGCGGGGCTCCCCCGCCCTGCACAGAGGGGCCAACTTGGCGGGTTTGAGGTGAGCTGGCAGGTTCACGGGTTAAGCAAAGCAAGCCGGGAACTCTCTAGACATCGGGGGGCCGGGGGGCCCTGTGAATGGACATTACTGCCCACGCAGGCCGATGTGCCAACCGCGGGCGTTGCTGGGAGCCCAGAGCCCCCCGCCCCTCCTCGGCCAGAGCTGTGGAAGATGAATGTGCAGCCAGCCGGGTGCCAGGGGGCAGCGCCCAGAATACCAATGACACCCCCTCCCCAGCCACAGAGCTCAGCCTCCCTCCTCTTTCCCAGGCTCCCTCTCCCTCCCTCCTCCCTCCTGGGACTCCCAGCTGGGCCCCTGGCACAGACCCTGAGCAGAACAGCCAGACGCCTGCATTCGTCCCTGGGGTGACATCTGGGGCTCTGATCCCCGCAACCTCCAGGGGCGCTCCCTGAGGATCCGGAGTGAAGTGAGAGGGGCCGGAAGTGCAGATGCAGCCTCAGGGCAGGTCCCTGTCCCCCCGCAGCCAGACTGCACCCCAGCCCCTCCAGCATGGGGCTTCGGACCACCCTGCGGGATGCCCCAGCACCAGGGCCTCCCCTCTCAGTGCCAAGGGGCGCACCCCTCCCCCAGTCCTGGGGCATCTCCAGGCGGGATTCTGGCCCCTCCCCAACCAGGGACAGGAAGACCTGGGGGTGGGGGTTGGCCTAGCCCCTCAGTAAGAGACAAGCCCCAGGCAGGGCTGTGAGGCTGAAGGGGACAGTGCGGGCGGAAGGGACCTCATTATTCATCCCATGACACAAGTATTAACTGAGTGTCACTAGGGCCGCACAATTTTAGGCCTTAGGAATGCGGTCCCCGGTCCTCCAGGGAGGATCTGAGGGGGCCCTGGGGGCAGATCGGGGCCTGTCTTGGCTTCACACAGGCCTGGCACCCCCACACTGAAGGAGAACCCCGGTCCCCAGGACAGGCTGAGCAAGGGCTCAGGCCACAGCCGGCCCCCACCCCACCTAGGGGCTCAGTGGGGCCAGACGACCAAGTGACTGACGTTCCGTCCCAGTGAGGCTCATGTGTGACCCCAGTTCCTGCCTCTGGGAAACCCGGCTGTGACCTGAAAAGACAGATAAAGTGACCTTCCTCGCCCCTTCCCTCGTGACTAGAAGTGTGGGCGCCCCTGTGGGTGCCCCGGGGGAGTCCCACCTTGATGGAGGCCGGCGGCACCTGGGTCTGGACCAGGGCCGGCACCAGGCAGTCTGTCCCGAGTGGCAGAGCCCTGGTGGGAAGGCAGGCGCGGGGCAGGCACAGACCTGAGGCCTGGGCCAGGAGCTCCACACCCTGGCTGTGTCATCTGCCACGGGACAGCCTGGGAGGTCCCCGGAGCTCGGAAGCGGCCTCCTCTGCCCTGCGAGAGGCCGAGTAGCAGATGCTGCCCCAGCGGCCTTACTGCCCCGGGTGACAGACATTACTGCCCCGGTGACATTACTGCCCCAGGTGACAGACATTACTGCCCCCATGACATTACTACCATTGGTGACATTACTGCCCCGGGTGACAGACATTACTGCCCTTGGTGACATTACTGCCCCAGGTGACAGACATTACTGCCCCCATGACATTACTGCCCTTGGTGACATTATTGCCCCGGGTGACAGACATTACTGCCCCCATGACATTACTACCCTTGGTGACATTATTGCCCAGGTGACATTACTGCCCCTCATGACATTATTGCCCAGGTGACATTACTGCCCCTCATGACATTATTGCCCAGGTGACATTACTGCCCCTCATGACATTATTGCCCAGGTGACATTACTTCCTAGGCAGCATTATTGCCCAGGTGACAGACGTTGCTGCCCGGGTGGTGGTGGCATCGCTGCCCGGGTGGCCTGTCCTCGCTGGGTCTGGGTAAGGGAAGTGCCTGGCCCATGGCGTGGTCTCAGCAAAACCTGTTCTTTCCCTTCCTCATCACACACACCATCTCCCCAGATCTCCTGGCCGGGAGGCCGGTGGGCCGCTCGCCGGTGCCCGGGGTGGAAGGCAGACGGGATCGATGGCGACCGGCCTCGGATTCCGGCAGAGCCGCCGCAGCGTCACAGGAGGTGGAGGGCTCAGGTCACCGTGTCGCCTGCACCACAAAGCAGACCCAGCGCGGTGAAGTAGAACCCCGGGTCACACAGCCGGTCACTGACCCAGGCCAGGGTCTTGCGGGCCCCCCGCTAGAGCGGCGTATCAGGGGAGAGAAGACAGAAGCGGGGCGCGTGCCCTCCTCTGTGGGCAGCCCGCCCGGCTTGCCGCCCAGCCTCTGGGGACTTTTCCAGTCTCACTGCACGAGGACAATCCATCTGCCTGTGCTTCTCACGCTGAGGTCACGGCCCACATGGACGAAACAGAATCCCCCCTCGGAGGGCTCGCACCCCGAGTTCCCCCCGCCCCCCATCTCTACTCAGTCCCGGGACTTGCTCACTGGATTCCCCAGCACCGTGGCTCCCGGGACAGTCTGCCCTTGAGCAGGCTGCCCCGGCTTCCCCAGATGCGGAGCTGGGGCCCGTGCACATGACACCGGCACCTGGGGACGTGGGAGTGGGGCTGGGGGGGCACGGACGGGGCCCGGAACCTGGCACAGCTGGTGCTCAGAGAATGAGGCTTTGATAGCTTCTGAAAGGGGCCAGGAAGCAGGGCCCCCGGCCCGGGCCGGGTGCAGCTCCCAGGGTCCTGCAGCTGAGCGTGGGGGAGGGGGCGGAGGGGGCGGGGAGACAGCTTTGGGGGGGCCCATGGGCTGAACGGCATTGTGGGAAGGAGCCGCCTAGAGGTTCGCGGGGCCTAAGTGCGGGGCAGGTCAGATGGACCCGGGGTGGCCACCCCTGGAAATAGCCCTCCACTAGAGACGGGGAGCTGAGAGGCTAAGACCCCAGCCCCGCACCCCTGGGCCGGGAACTCCGTAGAGCAAGTTCTCCGGTTTCCCAGCGGCTCTGAACCTATTCAGTTGTGGCTGAGAGAATCCTCCGGATTATCTGCTCAATGATTTGTCGGGTTCCTTCGCTTCTCTGCCTCACTTTCCAGATCTATGAAGACCTGGGGGTGTTCAGACCTGCCAAGTCATGCGCCCATGTGGGTGGGCACAGAGCAATCCCAGACCCCCTGGTTTTTTGGGGTTTTTTTTAAGACTTACATTTTGTATTGTTTTTGACAGAGACAGAGAGAAGGGGGAGGGCCCAGAGCCGTCTCCACAGTTGTAGGTCATCAGTTTTTGACACGGTTTCGCTCCACACAGGTGGGCGGGGGCCGTGCATTGTGGGAACTGGGCTGGGGCCTCCCGCATGGGACACTCACCCCAGTTCAGCATGTGGGTCCACACGGGCCGGGACTCGATCCTCGGTCCTCAGGGCTACAAAGCGAGCACTTAGCCCGCTGAGCCCTCCCGGCTTCCCCAGACGGCCCCTTTGTGGCTGGACGTGACCCCCTGCTGCCCGGCCTCCCGTGGGGGCCTCCCGTCGCCCCCACGCCTCTTCAAGCTCACCCTGCAGCTCTGTGGGGCTTCTCGGGAGGGTCAGGCTTCAGGGGGAAAATAACGCCCAGGTTCACGGCCCAGTCACTGTCGCACGCTGAGGGGGCTGAACAGGGACAGCTACACGTGACAGCCCCCCTCAGGGGTGGCCCTGAGGTCAGGGGTTGGGGAGGACCCTCCCCACGGGCCTGAGCAAGGGGACATGAGGGCTGTGTGCGTGGACTCCTGAGCAGTGAGCGGCACCGTGGCAGGACAGGGAGGCTGGTGGCCAGGACTTACAGCCGTGGGCACCGTGTCCTACAGCTGTCCCCTAACGCTGTTCCCTGCAGAAGAGCCTCCCAGGGGACAGAAGGCCTCCAGTGATGACAGCCACCATTGTCCTCGCCACGCCAGGGTGGGCCCGTGAATGGAGCAGCTGTGGCAGTAGATGTGGAATCCTGCAAGGGCTCCCTGACACCATGGCTGGTCCAGCCACTGTCACTGCTGACACATACTGACCCCCAACACAGCATCCGGACCAGCCACCAGCCCGCACGCTGACCACCACGCACCCCTCTCAAGCCGGAGGGCAGAGCAGTGGCTCCGGACGGGGATTAATATTCTTTTTCTTGGGGAAGCCGAGATGGCTCAGCGGGTTAAGCGCTCGCTTTGCAGCCCCGGGGCCCGAGGATCGAATCCCAGCCCCGGCCCGTGTGGAACCATATGCTGAACTGGGGTGTGTCTCCCATGCGGGAGGCCCCCAGCCCAGTTCCCGCCCTGAGTGGCCCCCGCCCACCTGTGTGGACAAAACCATGTCGAAAACTGATGATGTGCAACTATGGGGACTGCTCTGGGCCCTCCCCCTTCTCTCTGTCTCCTTCTGTCTCTTTCTCTCTGACTGTCAAATAAAATAAAATAAAATCTTTAAAAAATATATTCTTTTTCTTCTTAGTTACTTTTTATTTATTTTTTTGAGAGGTGACAGAGAGAGAGCGAGAGAAGGGGGAGGGCTCAGAGCAGTCTCCACAGCTGTACGTCATCCGTTTTCGACTTGGTTTCCTTCCAGATAGGTGGATGTGGGGCCACGTGGGGGACGAAACCAGAACTGGGGGCCTCCCGCGTGGGAGGCGAGAACCTTCGCCGCCATCCCGGCGGTTACCAGTCGTGCTGCAGCTCAGCACGTGGGGTTTGCACGGGCCAGGGCTGGGAATCGCACCCCAGACCTCGCGATTGAGAGGCAAGCGCTCCACCTGCTGAGCATCCCGACGTCCCCAGACGGGAATCAATATTCCCACGTGGCTTTGCCTTCCCCGCCCAGGTGCCCGGGGCAGCCCCCAAACCCAAGGACGGAAAGGAAATGCTTTCTCCTCTGAGATCCGCACAGGCTCTCCTCCAGCCACGGGGACCCGTTTTACAGTGAGGAAATGTGACACCTGCCACACGACACGCACATCGACACACCAGCTGGGGACACACCCTCCGGACCGGGCTACGGGCCTTCAAAATGCAGAATGTATTTTGAACCAACGGCCGTCGTGCGGAGCTGTGCTCCGGTCGGCTAGAAGCCAGGAGGCGGGCGATGGAAGGAGACCGGCCCCTTCCCATCATCTGTTCCGGTCCCTACAGATTGGGGCTCCACGGGCTTAGAAACCCTAGTTCGTGGTCGGGAGATGCTTCTTCCAGGGGTCACAATAAAGGGACCGTTAACCCTACGGTACGGCAGCCTCTGGGTCATTTGGGGCGTCTCCTGCCGACGGACCAGTAGACAAAGAAAAGAATGGTATCGGCCAAGGCGTGTGGTCTTGACTATCTCACGGCCAGTGGGAATCATGCACAAGCAGTGGCAACAATGTTGGGGGGCCGGCTGAGGGCATGGGAACGAGAGGCGAGGCCTTCGGGGGTGACGGACGGTCTGGGTTCTTCCATGGTGACAGCCCCAAACACCCATAGAATGAGTGGCGGGGGAGGGAGATGGTTTCCGAGGACGACAGCCTTAGAACCAAGGGCAGCAGCAACGGTTAGTGGGGCCTGCCCCTCCCCCTCCCGTTGTAAGACTTGGAGAAGTAGAAACTGCCTGCGGTCACCCCTTTGTGGGGTCAGTGGAGAGACTAACGTAACTTAGCAGGGAGCCAGGAATAGCCGAGTGTCACCCATGCGCTCCAGCCCTCACCTCTACTAGAAGGCTGTTGGGAATCCTTTTTTTTTTTCTTTCCGGGCTGTGGGAACGTGTGAGAGCTCAGGGCTAGCCAGGAATTCTAGAGGCTTCCTGCTTCCAGAAGCAGCGCTCAACCTCCCAACGGCAGGTGGACGGAGAGGACCCTCGAGCCCCCTCCGTGGGATTCTCAGAGGCAGGTTCTACTCTACCTTCTAGAATTCCCGGGCCGGATGGAGCTTCAGGGCTCCACCTACTCTGCTATCTCACACCCTCTCTGGGCCTCCTTCCCTTTCCTGTCCCACTTGCCCACCCTCTGCCTCTCGGCATGTCCTCCTTCCAAACGAACCACTTGTACCCCAAATCCATCAGATGCCTGCCCTGGGGGAACCTCGTGGTCTCAGTGAGCTCCAGCTGCTATAACACAGCACCACCGGCGCGGTGGCTTAGGCAGAAGACGTTCACTTCTGACTGCGCTGGAGGCCGGCAGATGGGGTGTCTGGAGCCACCCCCTTTTCCAGATTGGCACAGAGCCGCTTGTCATTGCCTCACCGGGTGCAGAGCAGGGAGGAAGCCGGCTCTCCCGAGCCTCCTCTTTAATAGCCGTCTTGCAACCCCTCCTGGGAGACTGGCAGGATGCAAACACGATTTGAAATACGCTTAGGTCCCTCTTGGATTTGCTCCGTGGTGCCCAGCGGGTAGGCCTGCGGGTTGGAAGTCGTTTTGGGCGATTGTGTGGCACCCCCGCGCGGTGGCCCGGGCGGAACACGCTGGGTTCTCGGGCTTCTATCCCGGGCCAGGCTGCTCCCGGGCCTGGTCCAACTCGCCTTTGCCCTTGGGGTGTTCTCCACGCGCCATCTCCCACCCTCTCCTGCAGGCTCACCCCTCACGGCGGTAGCCCCTGCCTCCTGTCTCCCCGGGCGCGCATTCAGCACCCTGGGCCCGAGGTCACCCCAAGCACCCCTTCCACACACTACGGCTTCGCCCAACACACAGAAAACTCCCCCAAGGGGAAGCCGGGATGGCTCAGTGGGTTAGGCGCTCACTTTGCAGCCCTGGGGACCGAGGATCGAATCCCGGCCCCGGCCCGTGTGGACCCATATGCTGAACTGGGGAGTTCCCCCAGTTCAGTTCTCACTGGGGTGAGACCCCGGCCCAGTCCCTGCCCTGTGCAGCCCCGCGCCCACCTGTGGAATGAAACTATGTGGAAAAACCAGTGATGTGCAACTATGGAGACTGTTCTGGGCCCTCCCCCTTCTCTCTGTCTCTGTCTCTGTATCTCTTTCTCTCTCTCTCTCTCTCTGTCAAAAACAATAAAAATAGATCTTAAAAAAAAATCAATAAAATAAATCAAGGGGAAGCTGAGGTGGCTCAGTGGGTTGAGCGCTCACTTTGCAGCCCTGGGGACCAAGGATTGAATCCCGGCCCCGGCCCGAGTAGACCCATAT
>PVKE010039033.1:0-15195 GCA_004027555.1 Craseonycteris thonglongyai
TACTCTGGGGGGGGGGGGGGGGAGTGCCAGGCCCTGAATGAGTCAGCCCCCCACCCCCAGTGTCGCTGCCTCGATCCATCCACGGTCCCTGTCCTCCAAGCCCCTCACTGCCCTGAGCTTTCTCCTTCCACCCTCCTCCCCCAGGAGAGACAATCCAGATTTTGGAGGTCGGCCCAAGCACACACCGCCCCTTGGATTCCACAGTGATCTTTGAGGAAGCGTTTTACTTTTCTTAATAATAGCTACCGATCATCGGCAGCGTCCTTGCGCCCAATGCGAGGCTGCATGCATTGCATGCACTGCCGGACTGAATCCCGAAACCAGGAATACCGCGAGGGTTCAATGGCCCCCTCTCTTCTGCGAGTCCTTGCCTGGTCACCCCGCTGAGAGAGACGGCTCTCCACCCACGTCCTCTCTCTCACAGCAGCCGGTTTACTTCCGTCACAGCTCTTATAATGACGTGGACAAGAATCTGGGCTTGTTTCTTTGTCCACTTATTTATTTTCAGGAGTAACTCCTCCCCTCCCCCCAGTAGAAGTCCATGAAAGAAGGAGTCTGGAGCCAGACAGGCCTGGGTTCCAGTCCCAGCTGTTCCCCTTACTAGCATTGCGGCCTGTCTTCGCCCTTTAATTGTGAAACAGCGATGCGGGTTTGTATTTTCCAAGCACATGGATGACGGTGCCAGTCATCCGTTGGTTAGATGTCCTCTTCAACATTGCCACCACGTGGTCACCCCACCTTCTATTTGATTACTCCCAGTGACAGGGATCTCACTACAAAGCAGGGTCAGTGGGCCATAAGTGACTTTGGGAAAGTCAGAACTTTTCTGGGTCCCACTTTCTTATCCTGTAAAGTGGGGGTGATGATAACACACGTCGAGAGGAGTGACTCTGAAAATGAAATGGAACTCATCACGCACGACGGAAGGGGCTTTCATACAGCAGGCGCTCACTAAATGTTAGTCTCCTCGCTTTGCTCCTTTAAAAGGGAACATGACTCGAAGAGCTGTTTTTTTCTTTCACATTTAACGATATCTGGTGTTGTTACGCGTTTTATGATGGATAGCATGGCATGGTTCGGAGGCGGGATTCTTTGGTTCCTGCTGAATGTACGGAAGATAATGGTGCATTTTATACTCAAAGTCACCCTGGAGTCAATGAGGCGTGAGAGTAGGTGTCAGGGACAATATTCAAGTTCAGGTTTGGCCTGACTCCCACCGCCCCTCCCCTAGCCCCTCATTTCTGGAGGGAGGAGTCAGACATGGGGAGAGCAGCTGGGGAGACAAGGCGGCGGAAGGCAAGGGGTGTGTGTTCAGACTCAGAGCTGCGTGCACACAGCTGCCCACAATGCCCAGCTGGTAATTGAATTGGAAGCGTTTTACCACGGATCTGAGTAAGACTGTCATAGCCACGCCTCCCACCCCAGCCAAGCCAAACCCAAGCTTAAAAACTGCTCAAGGTCATGTTAGCAAGCTGTGCGTAGGCACCAGGGGCCAGGAGAGCCTGGGTCTGAATTACACAAAAGGTGGGCAGCGTCTGCTATTGTGAGCAGAGCATCCTGGAGTTTGTACCTGGAACTCATTGAACAGAGATGGTATTTTGTGAGTTTGTACTGAGTCTGAGGCATCAGGCTAGGTTTTGTTTGGTTTTTTTTTTAAGATTTTTTTTTTTTTTATTGAGAAGAGGAAAGAGAAAGAGAGAGAGAGAGAACGGGGAGGGCCCAGAGCCATCTCCATAGTTGTACATCATTAGTTGTGACATGGTTTCATTCCACACAGGTGGGTGTGGGGCCATGTGCAGGGTGGGAACTAAACTGGGGGCTTCCCGCAGGGGAAGTGAGCACCTTCACTGCCATCTGGTGGCCACCTGTTTTGCCACAGCTCAGCACACGGGTTTGCACAGGTGGGGGCCGGGACTTGATCCCTGGACCTCACAGTTGCAAGAAAGCACTCAACTGGTTGAGCTGTCCCAGCATCCCTGGGCTAGGTATTCTGACAAAGACAAACAAATTAGCTCCTCGCCACAACCCTATGAGGTAGGTATTGTTATTGATTAAGCTCATTCATTTCTTAACCTGACAGGGTTTGAAATTTGTCCAAGACCACACAGCTAGAAAGAGGCAGAGTGGGGACTGGAAACCATTGAAAACTTGGCTGCAATGATGAGTTATCAACCTCGAGTGGGCCAACTGTCATCCCTCTTCTTGGCTAACAGTGCTCCCCAAGTTCTGGCTCTGTTCTCTCTGCAACAGGGACCTTGTATCCAAGAAACATTAGACAAAGGGGTGTATACCCCAATATCCCAGCCCTTTCCCAGGAGGGCGCCTGTTTGTTGAGTAGACTGCACCTGCTTTGGAGCAGAATGCACCTGCTCAGCCCAAGTTCTTACTTCTTTGTGGCCCAGTTACCACATCTGAGGGAAGATGATACCCCTTCATCTATTGGAGAGAAGAACCCAACAAGATGCTCTGAAGGTCAGGGTGCAATGGTCCAAAAGAACACGTTGGTGTTGCCCTAGCTGTGGGGCTGTGACTTTGGTCACACAGTGTTCCAGACCCAAGTGGAACAGTAGAGGAGAAGATTAGAAGATTCAAACTCAGGAGATCAGGTTCCAGAGTCCACCCTGTCAACCATGATGTTCTGACCCTCAACAGGGCAGATCTATTAACAAACACTTATACAGTGTCCATTATGTTGCAGGCTCTGGTCTAAGTCAGCACCATAGCAATAGTAAGACTTTCAACCCTCAAAAGGAAGGTACAATGGTATTTGCCTATACGATGGGGAACACAGTTACTCAGATGTTCACTAACTTGCCCAGTCACACAGCTAGCAGGCAGGGGAGGCAGGACTTGAACCCTGGCAGTTGGGTTCCAGAGTCCACATCCTTGGCCATTATGCTGTCTGAGCCCATCTGCTTTGGCCCCATGGCTCCTCTGCTTCCAGAGCTTTGGTTGGCATCCTGGTTTGCACGGTTTGTTCTGTGCCTGGAGCAGGGACAGCCAGTCTTGTTCTCGACAGCAGCCGCTGGAGTCCAGCTGATAAACTACCAATGGGCTGTCATCCAGGAGCCTCCAAGCTCAAGCCAAAGTCACGGACAGCTCCATCCAACCAAGAGGTTGGGTCTACAGCCCAGCATCTTCGGGGACTTTTGTCTATCCCCAGGCTAAACTCCAAGGCCGCCAACTTCCCCCTGTTTCACTGTTGCCTTCAAACGTGTTTATTTTACGGCGGCCCTGAAAAGTGCTCACCGTCGGCAGCCAGAGCAGTGAGTCACACTGTGGCTTTTCATCTCCCATCAGCACTAGACAAACAGATCCCCACTCGTGAGAATCTCTCCCCACACCTCTTGCAACTCACTGTTATTATGGCCTGTGAAGAACTGTGATGATTTATTTATGGGTCTCCCTCTCACTTGTGAACTCCTAGAGGGAATGAAATGCCTGGTTCACCCAGCATACCTAGTGTAGAGCCTGATGCTTAAAAGACACTTTATAAATGTTTGTTGGATGAGTAGGTGGGTGAGTGGGTAGATGGATGGGTGGGTGGATGGGTGGATGGATGAGTGGCTGGATGGATGGATGGATGAATGAGCAAATGAATGGATGAGTGGATAGATGGATGGATGGATGATGGATGGATGGATGATGGATGGATGAATGGAAGGATGGACGGAGGATGGATGGATGGAGAATGGATGGATGGATGAATGGAGGATGAATGAATGAATGGATGAATAAGTGGATAAGTGGATAGATGGATGGATGGTTGATGGATGGATGGATGGATTGATGATGGATGGATGGATGGACAGATGGAGGATGGATGGATGGAGGATGGATGTATGGATGAGTGGATGAGTGGATGGATGGATGGGTGGATGGATGATGGATGGATGAATGGATAAATGAGTAGAATGGATGAATGGATGGATGGATCAATGGATGGATGGATGGATAGATAGGTAGGTGCTTTGATATATGAATGGGATGCATCTAGTGCCAAAGAAGATGGGGAGACAGCATGACCAACCAGGCAGCTACCCTCACCACACTATTTCCCACCCATCACCCACTCTCCTGTGCAGCCTAGTGGTTAAGAAAGGCCTGGAATCAGACCTGCCTTGATTCACCTTGACAATTGGAGCTGTGTGGTCTTGGATAAGTTACTTAATGTCTCTGAGTTCTGGTGCCAACTTCATGGAGTTGCCATGGAGATTAAACGAGTTGATGCTGCTGAAACACCTAGACCCGGGTGCCACAATCCTGCATCCCTATCTGCATCACCCGAGGAGCTTTTAGAATGTGCTGGCAGCTGGGCCAGCCCAGATCAATTAAACAAGAAACCAGCAAAAATAAGAGCATGCGATTCAACAGACGGTGAAAGAAAATTTCTCAACTCATTAATCATTTTAAAGCCAAATTAAAACTGCAATGAAATATAATTTCACACCCATTGTACGAGCAACATTTGTTTTTAAATTGACTAATACCAAGAACTGACAAATCGAAGCTCATAGACACAGTGAGTATGGAAGTAGGTCCAGGGGCTGGGGGTGGGGGGGAATGAGGATGGGTCGATAAAAAGGTCCAAACTTCCAGTGGTATCTGAGCCCGGCCTGAGGATCCCAAGTCAAACACGGTGACGACAGTGATCACACCATGTTAGTCTGACTGAAATCTGCTGAGAGAGGAGGTGTGTTCTTGCACACACCTAAACAAAGGTAACTACGTGAGGAGATGGATGTACTGATGGACTTGATGGAGGACGTCTTTCACAAGGCAGACGTGTATGAAATCGTCACCCGGGGCACTTTAAGTAGCTCGCGGTTTTATTTGTCAATTATACCTCAATAAAGCTGAAGAGTTCAAGGAAAAACAAAGAATCTCTAGGGAGAGGGCCCAGCATTCCTATGACCACAGATCCCACGCAGACCTCTGCAGGTTTCTCTCACGTAGGACCCTGACCTAAGGCAATGGCAGGCACACAGTAACTACCCCCTCCATGCCACTGTTCTCGCTGTGTGGCCCTGCCCCACGCACCGCGGTCTCGTGCTTTGCTCCCACTGAATCCTTGGCCTTAAATCATCCGCCCTTCCTCCGAGATCCTGCAAGCTGCTCACCACCCCCAGGAGGCTCTTCCTGATTTCTCCACGGCAGACTGAGTGTGCCCTCCCCAGCGCTCCAGGGTCATGGAGCAGATAGAAGACATCAGCTTGACCCTTTCATGCAGTATTTCATCTCTCCTGGGCACTGTGTGTGTGTGTGTGTGTGTGTTTAACTTTTCCACGGAAAGTCCCATGGTACAGATGAGGGTCCAGGCAGACTCAGGGGCGGACCTGAGGCCCCCGTGGGGCACCGTGGCCACGTGATGTTTGAGTTCGGACCCAGTGGCCCCAGAGCCGGGGCTCACGCGTTACCCCACGCGGCCGGGATCGGCGGGTCTGCTTCCGGCTCCAGGGCGCTGCAAGGACAGGACTGGGTGTCATTCATCATTGCGCGTTTCTAACACCTGGGACGCGCGAGGCCCATAATAAATGACTGAATTAGGGAACTGTCAGAGGGTAGGCGTGATAGAATCCACCACCTACTGTGCGCCAGACGACCGGTGTGCCAGGCAGACTTTCTAGTTCCGAATATGGGGAGGGACAAGACGGTACAGAGGTTGAACCCAAGAACACTGGTCGCGTGGTCTCACTGGGATCCTGGCTGGTGGCTTTTGGGGGAGTCTCGTCATCTCTCCCCAAGCTTTAGCCCCTCATGGAAAAGCGGGGACAGTGCATGCGGCCACTTTGGGGGACTGAGTTACACAGAGAAGGGACAGTGCTGGGCATGTCACCAGGGCTCACTTCCCGTGACCTGCTGCTACGGGCATCTCATTTCATCCTCACCACGACCCGTTCAGGTGGAGAGCTAACCCTATTTTTATTTCCTTTCTAGCTGAGGAAGCCGAGTCTCAGAGAAGCTGCCATCTGCCTGGGGTTGCAAAGCTAGTTGGTGGCAGGGCAGGGACTAGAACCCAGGGCTGTCTGACAGACACCACGGCTTAGTGACCTCCGCCACTCCGTGGGGTGCGGGGAGGGGGAACAGGACAGCTCGCTGGAAGGAAGAAGCTGCCTCCCTCACCCTGCCCAGGGGGACCCTGTCTTCTCCCATTGCCTGCATCTCTGGGTGCTCCCAGCAGAGAGGTGGCTGCAGAGCCTACAGGGGTGACAGCTGGAGGGCAGCATGCGGGGAGAGGAGGGGTGGGGAGGACAAGAGGGGAGAGGGGAAGGGTGGGGAGTGTGATGAGGGGAGGGGGGTAGCAGAACAGGATGAAGGTCAAGATGAAAAGGTGACTAGGACAGTGGGGGGCGGGGAGTGGGGGGAGGGGGTCCTGCCCCCCATCCCAGGAAGGGGAGGGGGCTGAGGGTCTTCCCATGGTGGTGAGCTGATCTCTCCGGCGTGGAAGAGCCGTTTCCATGACGACGCAGAGAGCCAGATGGATGCTTGGTGTTGGACAGACCTCTCAGTCATTGCGCGCTCCCTCCTCGTCTCTCCCCTGATGTGGGGACGTTGTGAGGGGGGAGGAGGGATGAGGGATCACTCCTCACCTCCCAGAGCCCTCAGCACATCCCGCCCAGAGAGTGGGCCTGGTGCGGGACGGGAGGGGGGTCCTCCGGCTTCCTTCACAGCCCCTTCCTTCCACGATGAGGGGAGGGGGATCCCCCAAGAGCTGGGGACACCCCTGGGTTGCTGTCAGTGGGGCTGAACATTACAGAAGCCCCAACTGTCACCCTCAGTCATGCAGACAGACCTGCAGGGGCACGGGGACCCCTAGGCCTGGGTTCAAGTCCTTGTGCAGGCCTCCCCTGCATCACGTGGAAAATGGCAGCAAGGGACAGGTTTTCTGGGCGGTTCCTCGCAGCTCTGACCTCAACGACTTCTTGCTGGTTTATGAAGTGGGGCCACCCTTTCGGTATGACTGTGGAACCCCCTGTTACCCTTTCCCACCTCCATACAGAGAGGCCCCACCCGGTCACCTCCAACGCCCCTCCCAGTCTGGGTTGCAGGTGGGGATGGTGGCAGGAGGGCAGCGTGAGGCACACGGGACACTGAGAAGCCGCGAGCCCCCAATGCCAGGCAGGGGCCCCACGAACCCCAGACTGGAGAGCAGGGCGCTGGGTGGGCACTGGCCCCACAGGGTGGGGCCTGGGGGTGGGGGATGGGAGGCATTGGGGTGGGGGGCCCGGGGGTGGGGGGAGGAGGAGGCAGCATCTCTGCTCACTGGCAGGGCTGAGACTCCAGCCTTCCGTCTGCCTTGCTTCGAAAGGAACCCATTTTTTAACAGGAGTGAGGTTTGCCGTTTCGTGGAACGTGATTGGATTTGCGCGCCCACGGCGGCCGATTCGCCTGGTGACTGCGTGGTCTGCGGTCAGGTGGTCCTGGGTCCTGGCCCAGGTCTCAGTGTCCCCCCCTGAGAACGGAACCAGGGGGAGTCCACCCGGGAGGCTGCTGCCGGGAATTAAACGGGAGGAAGTGCAGGTGGGAGCTGGGAACAGCCTCGTGTGCTCAGCTCTGATGTGCAAAGTGGCCCAGCGAGGTTGTGCCTGGAATCCAGCGTCCTGGGCTGGGGACTGGAACGAGCTCCGAGGGGCTTACGGAGGATGCAGCCCGGCGGCCATGAGGTGACAGGGACAGACACAGCGTCTCGCTGAAGCAGAACGTTCCCTTTCTATGGGCGAGAGGCCGTGAACCCTCTTTTATTGATGATGGGCTGAGGCTCCCAGCGGGGCTGACACTATAGTTCACTCAAGTTCACCGGGTCACCGAGTCCTCCCAGTGCCGGACCAGAGTGCAAGTCTAGGGGTTTCTCCTTCCAAAGCCTGGGCCTGCCCCCTCCTGTCCCCTCCTGTCCCCTCCTGTCCCCTCCTGCCCCCTCCTGTCCCCTGAGACAGCAGCCCAAGGTACCTATGCGTCTCTGAGCCTCAGTTTCCTGACCTGTAAAGTGAGGGTCAGATACACTACTATCTCCAGAGCTTTGCAATTCCAGGTACACACACGGAGTGTTGGGGACACACTGTTCTAAGAGCCAGGAGTCCTGGGCTCTAGTCTTGCTGTTGCCTCCGCTTGCTGTGTGACCTTGGGCACATCACGACCTCTCTGGGCTTCGTCACCTTAGAACTCCCAGGGGCACAGTAAGCACACAAGTAACTGGGACTCCCCTCTAGAGATTCTGACTCAGTGGGTCGGGGGCAGGCCTGCACATCTGGGTTCTTTCAAGCCCGCCCCCAGGTGTCTGGATGGGCACATGGGGGTTGAGATGACAACAGGGCTTCTCAAGTGCGGCCCCTGAACCAGCAACGTCAGAATCACCTGGGCGCTGGTTAGAAACGCAGGAAGAGCCAGGAACTTGGAAGGTGGTGCCCAGGGACCCGATTGTACACGCCCCCCCCCCCCAGCTGATTCTCATAGACACTCCAGTGTGAGGGTCTCTGGGCTCCAGGTCCACCCGGAGGCCCTACGCTTTTGAGGGTGCGCCTCAGGGCAGCAAGATGAAAGTGGGGGAGCAAGAAGGAAGGGCAAAGACACTCACTGAATCCAGGGGTGCCCCCGCCTCCGGCCTTGTCCCAGAGCGTGTGGGTGTCACTGGGAGGCAACGCTCCAAGCCATCCAGTGGATTCCCATCATTCTTCACAGAAACCCAAAGTCCTCACTGCAGCGGACCAGCCCCTGTACTCTGCCGCCTGCCCCCCCTCCCTCGTTCCCCCTTCTACAGTCACACTGACCCCCTTGCTATTCGTTTCTCGGGCACACGGAGCAAGTCCCCGTCCCAGCCTGCTCTTCCCTGAGCTGCCACAGGGCTCCTCGCTCCATCCACAATGACCATCACTGTTCCTCTCGTCTCTGCTCACAGCAGCCCTGGCTTCCCTGACACGCCGTGTATCTGTGTCTGTCTGTCCGTCCCACGGAAATGCACGCTCCATAGGAAGGAAACTTGATTTGATTCACCACTGTCTCCCCAGTCCGCACGCCAGTGCCTGGCACATAGTAGATGCTCAATAAATTATCGTGCGCTACCTAGGCAAATGAGTGGCTGTTCAGCCTAGTACAAGGCCCGGGACATTTGTGATGTTTAGCAAACGTGGGGAGAGGCACAGAAAGAAGGAAGGGAGGGAGGGAGGGAAGCTGTCGTTGCCATAGCATAGAATTTACCCGTCACAAGCGTGGAGCTGCGTTCTACCACATTTGCACGGTTAGGAGGTCGTATGTAGCCACAATCTGGTTTCAGAGCGCTTCTCTCACTCTCTCTGCTGATTTTCTGTCACTCCCTGCTCCCTGCGTGCATCCTAAGACCACGGCTCAGCTTCCTCGCTCTCTCCTTTCGCCCTTCCTAGAAACGGCGTAGAACGCGCGTCCTGCATGATGCAGTCTTCTCGGTCTGGCTTTGCCCCCACGTTTCATAATCACATGTAGGCCCACCCATGCCCACGGTCTGTGCCTTTCGGTCTCCGAGGAGCACTCCATTGCACGGACCCGGCACACTGCTTGCTCGCTTGCCAGCGGATGGAGGCTTGTAGGGTCTCCAGGTTCCCGCCGTTCTGAGGAGCGTGGCTGTGGTTTTCACACACAGTTGTGTCTCCAGATGTCTGGGGCAGATACCGACGAGGTGGGTACTGCTGGGTCATCCCGGGAGCCTATGGCTGCAGAAGATTTGGATGCCCTAAGACTAAGGTGACCAGACGTCCCGCTTTGGGCGGGATAGTCCTGATTTTTAACAATTTGTCCCGCGTCCCGTGGCATTTTAAAAAAGTCCCGATGTTTGGAAAGAATGCACGACAAGCTAGGGAACGGCAGGAGATAGACCCAATTTTTCATCAAGAACCCCCTCCCCCCCACCCCCCCGCCCTGGTCAGTGGTGTCCCGCTTTACCAATGTTAAAGTCTGGTCACCTTACCTAAAACACAGCCCATGTTTTGAGTCGCCAACGAAGGCTGTCAGAAAACGCTCCCCGCACGGTGGGGAAAATGCACGCATGTTCGGGAAACTCCATCTGAGCCACGCTCAGCCCACCCGAGGTGCTGCCCCGCTCGTGGTGTGAGCGCTCCGCACCCACTTGTAGCTGTACTTGATGGACTGTCTGCCGGGAGGCCGCGGAATCTGCCCGCCTTCAGACTCGCCGCTGAGCCCGATTTCCCACCCGGGGATTCTAAAGCAGCTCCTTCTTGGCAGAGGCTGGAGTGAGACGTAGTTGATGGCATTGTGGCAAAAGGATGTGGGGAGGAGCGGCACTTCTCTCTACCACGTAAGGCGCCGGAGAACAGTGACATGGACGCAATCATGGAGAAGTGTCCCTGCCAAGTGTCGTGGGACCCGTGACCCCTCCCAGGGCCGGGGCCTTGACACCTAAGCGCCTGCCCCCTGACACCTGAGATCCTGCACTGGGCTTCCCGACCCACCGTGACTTCACGCGCTAAGCTTCGTGATTGCGGGGACATGGGGACTCCTCACCCAGTGCTCATCCTCAGGGAAGGTTGCTGGGGCTGCAGACAGCACGGATGGAAAGCTCTCAGGCCACTGTCGCCCGCCTTGCCACCAACACCCTGCTTTGTTCTGCTGGGTGCTATGTCCCAGACATCAGCCAGTGAGGGAACTGACCTTCAGGGGAAAAGCCCTGGGCCCCGGTCCCCATCCTATGCCACCGTGGGAAAATGAAGCGCTCACTGCCACTCTCCAGGAGACCTTCTAGTTGCTCCGGGCTGTCCTTTTGGCTTCACGAGTCAATCTCCCATGTTCCAACTGAACGATGCCCGGTGACAAGAGGGGAGAGAGGCAAGCTGTGCGCAGAGGTTCTCAGAGCTTCGAGTAAATAAATATGCTCCCCCTGCAGAGACAGGCCACTGCGCTGCTGCTCGGTCCAGTGGGGGGGGTTTCGTGGGGGCTTTTGTTTGATGAGACGGGGGCTCTAGCCGAGGAAAAGGGAATTCAGGCTGCCTTGCAGATCCAAGGGGCTGGGGGGTCCACAGCCTGGAGCTAATCCAGGGGAGGTGTTGGCAGACATGGGAGAAAGAGGCGGGGAGCCCGCTGGCCTTGGGGGTCCGAGCCCCTGTAGAGGGAGACGCTGAAGAAGCATTTATGGGAATGCAGGTCGTCGTAACTGCTACATCCAGTTCACAGGTGGGAAAACCGAGGTGCGCACAGCAGAAGCCACTTGCACCAAATTGGCTAGAAAGCAGCAGAGTCAGGATTTGAACCCAGAGCCTGTAGTTACCCCCACTGGGGAAGGCTGTATTCCCACTGCCTTTCCCGCCTGAAGCCACACTGCGTGCTATGCTGAAGTGCTGCCAGCTCCCCGCACGTGCCCCCACACTGTCCCCTGGCCCTGAAATTCAACAGCATGAGGAAGAGGAGGGGATAGAGCCCCCACCGGTGCAGGAGGACCCTCCCCCCACCCCCCAGAACCTCTCAGAAACACTGGAGAAAGACTTGAAATACCACAGATGTACTTGGGGCGTGAGGGTGTTAACAACGGTGACCTCACACGGTTTCATCATCTGAATTACACACATGGAGATGCTGCTGCGTCGTGGTGACCCATCCTACAGGGCATGCGTTTTGATCTCCAATGAATGGATACGAAACCTGAGGTTCAGAAGCGTTTGGAAACCACCCAAGGTCCCACAGTGAGCAAACGGGGTCTGGATTCAAACCCAGGCCTGGCCAGCCCCAAAGACCATGGTCCCCCTACCGCACCCCATTTGCCTCCCAGAGAGACAAAAGCAAATGGGAAACCCCCCACGAAATCCCTTCACTGATGTGACTCAAATGACAAATGTTTCCAGCTCATGGCTGCTCCGGAAGGATTTTTCTTCTGCTTGAATATCTCCTTGGCTATTTAAACTTGACACTGACTACTCTTCCTGAAGTTTGGTTTCAGTTATGACCTTTGCCTCTACAATCAGACTCGCAAGTTTGCAAATCTTCGAGGATCATTAGTGGGGCTCCCCTGAACGGGAGTCTCTCTCTCACCCCCCGTCCCATAATAAGTATGCTTTTGGGTCCTGCCCTCAGCCATGTAGCAGTTTATCTATGTCCCAGATGGGGCATGCTGAAATGGACCCAGTCCTTTTGTGTCTCCAGCCGGGAAGACACAAACCCAGCGGTCAGTTTGGATTTGTGTCACCAGGGCTTCTAGAATGTTCAGCTATGTCATCCAACATTTCCATGCCGGGGGGTTGATCTCGCAAACAACACCAGAGAGATGTGCAGAGACGTCATCGAGGCTACCTACTGGCAGACGTATTGGCGAGAGTAAAACTATGAAAACAACCAAATGCCCAATACTGAGGGGTAAGTAAAATACATGCAGATACAGTGAGACAATGCTAGACAGTACAGTCATGACAATGCAGACTTCTACCGAGGATGAAGAATGTGTACAGCGAGATAAAGGAGGTTCAAAAGCAAATTGCCTATCATTTCATTTCCGTGAAAATGTAGGTGTATCTGTGCATTCCACCAAATGTGTCGAGTGGCTGCTATTTATCAGGTGCTATGCTGAGAGCTGGAGGTATAGCAATGAACAACATAACCATTGTCTACAAGAATCAGGAAATCACCAGTCCATTAGTCAGTCATTCTCTGCTGGCGATGATTGAGGTCAGTGGCCCAAACTCTCTGAACCTCAGTTTCCTCGTGTGTAAAAAAAAGATAATCACAGTTTTCTACAGAGATGTGGGAATGAATGCTCAATAAATGTAAGATATGGCATTGATTACACCAAAATCGACTGCTTTTCTACTACTCCAAGCCTCCAGGCATCACTGTGATCTCACATGATGACCCCGAAGCTGCATCGCAAGCGCTTACCTCAATAACACCATCGAATACTTGTACAACTCATGGTAAATCACTACCTTCAGTCACTTCAGTCAGTTGGTCAGTCAGTCATTCAACAAACACTTACTGAGCACCTACTATGTGCCTTACCATCGCCTCTAAGATTCTGCAGCCTCTGGTCCCTTCCTACCCCTGTGCCCTCTGCTTCTAGCACTGGCCTCCCATCGCTGGTCTTCCTAAAGTTGCCCAAACATGTGAAGTTCATTTCCACTCCAGGGTCTTTACCCTTGAGTTCACCTCTGCCTGGAATGTGCTTCCTTCCATACGTCATGACTGGATCTTTCTCTCTTTCCAGTTTCGGCTTGAATGTCTTCTCTCAGAGAAGCCCTGATCATCCCAGGGCCTCCTAGACCTCTTGCTCACAACTGCAGCTTATTGTCTTCAGAGCACTGACCACAATCCAAGAGCATCGTATTTGTTTTCTTATGATCTGTTGTCCTCGTTACAATGAAACCGGCTTGAGAGCAAGCAGAGTTTGTCCAGTTCGTTGCTAGACAGCTCGTAAAACTCTACCATCACATAGTAGATGTTTAGTAAATCGTGGCAGGTGAATGCATGAACGAATGAATGAATGAAAGGCTGTGCCTGGACCCATGCTAAGGCAGAGGATACAACAGTGAGCAAGGTTCCTATAACCTCCTAGGGTCGCCGCCTTGTGCCACCTGGTTTCTCAGTCTTTCAGAGGAGACTTATTCTTGTCCTGTCTTACCTGAGAATCCTTTCCAGGTATGAAGCCAGCATTCACTTAAATGCCCACACCCGCCTTCTCCAGAACTCTCCTCTGTCAGAACGCTGACCATTAGGCTGCGCTGTGCTGTAGCGTCAGGCAGCTGAGTGACTGACTCAGGCAGGCTCCACCCCCCTCTTCCTTTGCAGCAATTTCCTGGAGTTCTTGGATCCGGGTGAGAAGTATGACATTATTGATTTGCTCCGCTCTTCACCCACTGTCTCATCTGCAAGAGCAGGAATCTTTATGGCTTCGGTAATTTCCCAGAGGGCAGGGAACTCTTCCACTCTTTCTTGGCGCTTTGCAATTCTGTAAATTTTTTATGGACTTGGAAGTTATGTTTCATCCCTTGCATCACTGGGATGTTTGGTTGGACTCTAAGACAGACTCGGGCCCTTTTGTACCCAGTCATGTCCCACCTCATCTTTACCTTTAGAGAGAGAGAGAGAGAGAGAGAGGGAAATAGAATAGGACTGTAGAGCTCTTTAAGTTCTATACTTCTTTTTACTGGAAAGGAGAAAAAAAAGCAGCTCAGAGAGGTTTAGTGACTGGCCTAAAATAACACAGCCCACCACTGGCAAATGCTCTTCTGCTTCTGGGGTGCTATGTACCAACATTATGGTTCTCTTCCTCCTCAGTACAAAGTAGGTGACTCCCCTTCTCTGTCCCCACAAGGTCAGGTGACTTGCAGTGGCCAATGAAATGTGAGTGGAAGTGAGTAATATACCTTTAAGAGTTGGTGCCTGATGCACCATGTCCTTCTCACCTCCAGTGGGGGTAGAGGTCCCATCTACCTGTACCCCCAAATGAGAGCGATGTCCCAGGATGATATGCAGTGTAAGCAAGACATCAATCTTTGTCACTTTAAACACTAAGATTTGGGGCTATTTGTTACTACACACAACCTAGCCCATCCTAACCAAGACAGTGTTCGATTTCAGAGCCTCCCAGGTAAGCTCATTTGAAAATCCTTAGGAGATCATTTGGTCTAGATGATCTAGGAGATTTGAACAAGAAGAGAAGCTGAAAAGTGTAGCTGCTTTAACACCATGAATTTCCCTTGCACAGTTTTATTTAAATCAAGGATGTCCAATCATGTGGCTTCCCTGGGCCACAGCGGAAGAAGACCTGTCTTGGGCCACACATGAAATACACTCACACTAATGACAGCTGATGAGCTAAAACAAATTAACTATCGCAAAGAAATCTCATCGCGTTTTAAGGAAGTTTGCGAGTTTGTGTTGGGCCTCATCCAAAGCCATGCTGGGCCACACGCAGCTCGCAGGCTGTAACGCTTTAGCTCAAGAGCTGACAAGGCTACGAAACGAGGACAAGTCCAGGTCATTGGTGACAGATTCAAACCACAACTTGACCCTTAGCTCTTTTCCAGCCTCAACTCTCCGAAATCCTGTTTCGGATACTAAGGCTTCAAATTCACGAACTTCTCTCTCTGCACACAGACATCGCTTCTTCATCAACACAGGCACTCATGCAACAAACACCTACTGAGTTTCTGGGATGTTCCAAACGTGTCATGGACTTCAGTGTATGCAACTGTTGCACACGCATCTCATCCCCCCCCCCCCCCCCCC
>PVKE010039034.1:0-15032 GCA_004027555.1 Craseonycteris thonglongyai
CCTCTTTAGCTCTAGTTCCTGGTCTGATAGAGGTCAAGCTTGAAAGGATTATTGTAACAATCAAATGAGATAGCCTAGATTTAAGCACTTAACAGGGCCTTGGAAACATAAGCAGGTGGTATCTCATTTCCCTTCTTTACCACAAAGGAAGGATGGCCATACATCCTGGTTTTCCTGTTGTGTCTCTGTAATTATTAATAGCACCCCAAGTATACCAGTTAGGATAAATTAGATGGTTACTCTACACCAGGTAAATCTGGTTTTTGATTACAGTGATCCCTCGTTTTTCGCGGTTAATGGGGACCAGAACCTTCCGCTAAAGCTGAAAAACCGCGAAGTAGGATTTGCCCCTAGGAATTTTCTCATGGGTCTACGTCGCACCGGAAACCAATCCCGCGCCTTTATGAGAGCCCGTGGGATGGACTGAGTCAGCTCATCTCTTTGTTTGACATGCAGGGATCCTTCTCTCTCGCGCATCCACATGAAACAACGCTCCTTTCCGCCATGTGGCTGCCGACATGGTTGTATTTTTTCATTTTTATTTTTTGATGAATATTTTGGGAAAACCCGCGAAGCACTGAAGTCGCAAACCATGAAGCGCGAAGTGGCAAGGGAACACTGTATGTCCCTCTGTCTTTGCCAGAGAACTTTAGTGACAAAGAATGAAACCCACTGTGAATGAAAAAAGGAACCAAATACTAAACCTGACAAGCTCAGGGGAGACTGCATGGCAGGCCCTACAAACTGTAAGACTAAAATTAACCACAGCAGATGCTCTAAACATAAAAACTTCTAACTAAAAGCTGGTCCTGGAGGGTTGTCACATCCTTAGCCTGTAGCTTCCTTAACAAGGGTTAATGTTTACCTTAAGTGAGCCAGTCTACTGTCTTTTTGCATCTAAGATAACAGACCCTTGAAATGTCAGAGTAAGACCTTTTTCCAGATCCTCCAGGGCACAACACTCTGCCCCAGAGCAGGAAACTAGAGTCCCTCATTGTCATTCTTGTCCCCTGATTACCGGTACTTATCTATGTGCTGTAAAATGCTAACTATGAACTATCTTGTTCCATAAAAGTAAAAGAAATATGTCTCTCCAATTTACTCTTTACCCAGTCCCAGAGATTTCCTTGCTTTGCTTTCTCCCATCCCTAATCTGCCACCAATGAGTTTCATTTAACCATCCTCTGATTTAATTTATAAATTAAATAGCAAAACCGTCATTTTCTGGAGCATTTTCTCAATTAGTTGAGATTTTTGCTTCCCTGTAATTGTCATCAGTTTTTAAATAAACTCACTGAAGTTCTCTACAGGTTTTGATGGTTTTTTTTATGGATGCCACTTTAGCCAACTTAAGTAAAGGGGAATTTAAGGGAAAGGTGAGGAGGTAGTTCACAAAACAGCCAGGCTTCACGAGAATTTAGAACTCAGAAATTTAAGGCCCTGTTTTTTTTTCATTCCAGAACTGTATGTTCTTCTTGACTGCTTCTCCCTGCACATCTGGTTTTGTCTTTTCCCTTTGAGCACACTGGCTTTCGCTGCCTTAGCATGTATACACGTGGCCACCATTATCTCTAGCTTTAATATCGTCAGTTCACATCAGTAAAGTCAGATCTTTAACCCCAATTTCCACATTCCTGAATAAAAGGATTTCTGGCTAATTTCATGCACACAAATACATTCCAAATGCATTGCCTTGAATGTAGTATTTGCCAATAGCTAAGTTAGCTGTTACTAAAGTGGAAAGAGGGTATCACGTGGCTTGCTCCCCCTTTAACAGGTCTCTGTGAGCATTCTCTCTGCGAAGAGAACCTGGGAAGGTACTCTAACAAGGGTGTGGATTGAAGAATAAATGACCAATGGAGGAAAAAATGATCTCTTTAGTAACCCCACCCCTCACATATAATATTCTGATGTCCCACTGAAGCACTTCCCCACTGTTGCTCAAAGGAAATGATCTCTATGGTCCCAGAATTTAATTAAACTCATGATTCTAGGGTCTCATTACTTTGGGTATTTTCTCAATGCTGGGTGAATCTAAGCTAATAAATTTGTCTGTCCTCAAGTGCTCATATTTGGCAGGGAATATAAATATTTCCTCACCACAACCAGTCAACATGTTTTCGTTTTCTCAGAGGCTTCCTAGGGATAGGATGCCTTTCACTAGCACTTCTCAAATTTTTCCAACAAAGTGACCCTTCCTGTAGAAAGAATCCATATGCTTGGGGTTCTGGGATTATAGCACAAAGCAAACACGAAACTTCTCACATTTTAGCTCCTAAACTCAGTTCAAGTTTGCATTATATAAAACATTAATGTTTGTTTTAATGAAGTGTTTTCTCTCATTTGGGGGCATGAAACCAACATTCTTGAACAATGTACCATGATTCTCCTGTAACTGAGTATCCTCATGCACACTGCTATATACCAGCAGGCTGTGCATAACCTGGTTGGATAAACATGGGTTCAACCCAATGAAAGAGAAATATAATAGTGGAAATCTAGGCATCAGGATAAGGCCCTGAAGGATCCATTTTGGAGTAGAGGGCATTTTGTTTTAAGTCTCTCAGATTATACAACATTTGAGTATATCTACATGTAGGATTGAGTCTGAATGATATTCATCCTTTCTCCTACTTTCTGAAGATAAAACTGGATTCTAATCTTAGTTCTTTCTATCTGGGTTCTCCTCCCAACTCTCCAACTAACTAGATGGGGGATCCTGAGAAAGTTACTGGACTTCTCTTTATCTCAGTTTCCTTATTAATGTATCAGAAAGGTTAATAAAGAACAACTGAAAGAATTGAGTGAGGTACCTGGTATGGTGTCTGGTACATGTTATTTTCCCTCTTTCTTTCCTGTTGTCCTTATGCACATAGATTACTCTCTCCTTCCTCTCCCAATAACTTACATGCTTCTTTACTCTTGTGAATGTAACTCTATTTTTTTGTTGTTGAAGTATTTTAGTAATATTTCCCCTGGGGTCTCAGGAGAAAAGAGGACAGGCAGGGTTAAAAATCAGGCTGATTCCAGCAGATCTGAGGGTTACTACTATTCTCCCTCCAAATGCAAAGGAAATGTTTCTTGTATTGTTCATATCAACAGTTTCTTCCCTCTTCTGCTTTCATATGCCACATGGAAGCCAGAAATCAAAGGGTAACCAAAGAAAGCTGGAACAAGCAATTTCAGAATTCAAGGCTTGAAAGGAGAAGTATCTGAAAAGATCATAACTCTTGGAGAGGTGACAGATGACTTAAAGCACCAGTGACTACCTTTAGGACCCTGTCTGGGTTCATTCCTATTTTGTGCTTCCTTCCTTTCTATCCAGCCCATGGTCCTGTTCCTCCTCCCTTGATTTTAATGCCCAACTCTGGTTCTTAGAAGCTCAGGTTGGTGTCTGCTTTTCCAGAAGGCAAATTGAGGGCAGAAGTGGATTTTGCCTTCCTGTTAAAACCTTCCTGAAAGAGTTCCTCAGGGAACAATATGACATGGACTCAAAATACGGGGTGCAAAAATTATAAAACAAAATAAAAAACCTTTCTATAATGTGGTAGATTTGCCCGAGTGAGAGCAGAGCAAGATTAGCGTAAGACAAACTACCAGGAGACCATGTGCTACCACAGTCTATAGCACAGTCTCTCCTCCTATTGTTTCAAGGATATTGAGAAAAATATAACCTGGTAGTTCCTAGAAGGCCCCTAACCTCAATGCTATGAAATAGTGTAAACATGGCCAGCATGTCAACTCACTCACCTTCTCTGCCCCCATAGAACCACACAAGGTAGAATCTCAAGGCAGGAGAGTGGCAAGGAGCAACACTAGATATAAAGGGTCCAATATCATGAGTATACATTGGGAGTGTCTCAGTTTAGAGAGAACCAGGTATTTGTTAGTCAGCTTCTGTCATAAGAATGCTACATAATAACCCACTCTCCCCCAACCCTCGCCTCACCACCGCCTGGTCAAAGGCTTACAATAAGAAGCATTTATTCTCATACTCATGGATCTGCTGATCTGCTAGGGTCTGCTGATCTAAGCTAGGGCCAGCTGCGCTTGGCTGCAGGCTGTGGCTGGTTTAATGGTGCTGCACATGTGTTGATTCTGAGACCTAGGCTGAAGGGGTATTGGCTACTGGGAGCATCTCATAATTGATCACAGGGGCTCAACAGCTGAGCCAAACTGAGCAAGCACATTTAAAATGTCTACTTGAGCCACAGACTCCAACATTTTCTTGGCCAAAGCAAGTCATGTGGCTAGGGCTAAAGTCAGTGGAACTAAGGAATACTCTATTCCAAGAAGGAAAGGGAGTTGACCAACTATTGCTGAACAGTAATCCATTTTATTACATCAGTTTCAGCCATGTATAGTTCCTACCACCACCAATTCATTGAACCCAAGCAGCCCAGAGTTGGAAGGAAAGTTAGTAGTCATCTAATACAAATTCTCCTTCCTAATAAAGGGATGCCATCCCAGGAATTAGGCTGATGGATTATATGGTAGCTCTATTTTTTAATTTTTTTATATTCACCTTAGGAAGTGAATGAAGTCCAGCATTGGTGGAGCACGGATACTGAAGAGCGTGGTATAAGACCAGTTTAGAAGCTGGGTCTTCACTGAGAGAGCAACAAAGCTTTAAAAGTTTCAAATCAGGGAAATAGCATAGTAAGATCTTCATTCTCAGCATAGTGGTTCAGCAAGAGGCAAGAGAGCTTATGGGGATACCACTCAGGAGGCTATCGCAGTAACTCAGGTAAGAGATGAAAGCAGTTTGGACTCGGGTGCCAGTTGTAGAGATGCAGCAAAATTGATGGATTGAAGAGATACTTAGGAATAAAACAGAACTTACTGATAGCTTAGATACCAGGAGTAGGGAGAAGTATAGAGGATAGCCCTTAGTGTTCCGTTTTTATAACCATATGAATGGTGGTGATCTTGATCATGACAGGAAACACTGTAGGTAGAGTAGGCTTAAGGAGGGAATGGGATAAGTTTAATTTCAGACATAGTACTTGCTTACCCTTGAGACATCCAACTAGAGATGTTAGGAATAGTAACAACAAGCACTTATATGTCAGGAGCTGTTCAAAACACCTTATACACATAAGTTAATTTACTCTTTAAAGATTTATTTTTATTGTTTTTTTTAAAGATTTATTTTATTGATTTTTGACAGAGAGAAACAGAGACAGAGAGAGACAGAGAGAAGGGGGAGGACCCAGAGCAGTCTCCACAGTTGAAATTAATTTTCCATATAGTTTCACTCCACAGGTGGGTGCAGGGCTGCACCAGGCAGGAACTGGGCCGGGGTCTCACCCCAGTGAGAACTGAACTGGGGGCACTCCCCAGTTCAGCATATGGGTCTCCACGGGCTGGGGCCGGGATTCAATCCTTGGTCCCCAGGGCTGCAAAGTGAGAGCTTAACCCACTGAGTCATCCCGGCTTCCCCATAATTTACACTTTACAGTAACACTATGTGGTGGGTACTGATATTAATATAATTCTATAGTGGAGATAACAGAGGCCCAGAGAGGTTAAGTAATCACCCCAGAGTCACCCAGCTAGTCAGGAGAGAATTTAAAAGTAAGTTTGGAGCTGAGGAAAGACCTCGACTGAAGTTGTAATTTGAGAATCATTGACAAGCCATAGATTTGGAAAAAAACTGTTCCAAAAAAATAGTGCAGGTAAAAAGAGCTGCCAATTGGGGATAGAAAAACTATCCACAATCTGTAAACAAGGTCATTTTCTTTTTTCAGTGCATCCTGAGTCACTGTTTTTCATAACAACTTTTTTTTTTTTTTTGACAGAGAGAGAGAGATACAGAGACAGAGAGAGAACTGAACTGAGGGCACTCCCCAGTTTAGCATATGGGCCCGCACGGGCCGGGGCCAGGATTCGATCCTTGGTCCACGGCGCTGCAAAGCGAGCGCTTAACCCACTGAGCCATCCTGGCTTCCCTGTTTTTCAGACCTACACAAAGATTATTTAATTTTCTAGAAAAATATACCATTGTTTAACTTTTCAGCTTTTTATTATTAATTAAGGGCTTACTCTGTGACATTCCATTTACTTGTATATTTGTGGCTGGCAGAGATATAAATGATTTCTATCCAGCAGAAAAACATATTCCATAGTTAAAGCTAATAACAATATTAACCAATTTTGTGTCCAAACAGCAATCTTATTCTAATTTTCTTATTTTAAAAAGACTATGTAATACCAAATATCTAAATATTATTTTTTGTTGTTGTTAAATTTATTGGGGTGACATTGGTTGATAGCAATTACATTGTTTCCAGGTGTACAATTCTATATTACATTGTTTATATACCGCATTATATGCTCACTACCTAGAATCAGCTCTCTTTCCATCACCATATATTTGATGCCCCCTCCCTACTCCCTTGCACCCCTAGCTCTCCTACCTACCTTCCCCCTTACCCTCAGGTCAAATCTCTAAATATTCTTAGAATCAACTTTATCATTTATTGGTTATATCATTAATTGGTGCTTTGAATAATACCTTTGATACATGTTTATTATCAGTTGATAAAAGAGTCATATTTTAACTTCTGAGAATTAATCCTATAAAAGATGTGGCCTTTGAATATCTTCAACAATCTGGGAGAATTCTTTTACTAGCCACAAATTCATCCCCCATTTCTGAGACCACATTTTTCCTTTTCACCTATTCATTCATTAAAAAGTATTACTGGAGAAGTACTTAGACAAGGCATTGTATAAATCTCAGGGCATTGGAAAAATGGAAATTATACCTTTGAAGTGCTTGTAGTATTCAGGGGTGGGGTAACAGACGAATCAACAGGAAAACATAATATAAAAAATTGCCACACAGGAAGAATGCTAAAAAGCGTATGAGAAGGTTTTGCAATGAGCTTTAAGTGACTAAGGTGACTTTACCAGGTAGAAATGAGAAGAAAGGATAGAAGCAATACCATGAACGTAAGTGATACAGAGCAGAAGAAGGTTTCGTGTTAATGGTTTGGGGACATTCAAAAATCCTCTGTTTTGGTAATCTCCACTGTATCATTTTAGATTCTTCAGCAAAGGCTTTATCTATAAATCCAAGCTGACTCAATGCTTTTTGCTCTCCTTCCTGAAGGCTCAGAAATGGTTCATGATCACAGAATCTCTTGATATGTGACTCACCATCTAGAACACAGATTGCCATTATGCATCCCAATTGCTCCTTTTCATTGCTATGGGCATGACATGGGGTTTTTGAGACCCAAACCAAACTTTGTCCTCAACTATTGAAAAGAAACCAACAAATATAAAAACATAGAAGTAAGAAATAATTACACAGGTTATGGGAATTATTTTTCTGAAGAGGTAACTTTGACACTTATGCATAAAATGAACACACCATATAAATGTAGGTATACAAAAACAACATTTTTAAGTGTGTCCTGTGCAATCAGCAGAGGCAATTTATTTTGTGTGCTCTGCTAACTACTAGACAGATTTATATCTAGTGGGTATTGTGCTAGTCCTTTTCACCTGATCAGTCTTAATTCTCACACTAACCCATTAGAACTGTTCCTTACGTTTTACAGAAGAGCAAAGGGAATTTCATAAAAGAATACATAGGAATTGGAGTTTAACTCAGACCTTCTACCTAAAAGTGCACAAATGTTGTAATTTAAAGCAATTATGCCTCAGGAGCTATGTTTTGTTTGGGCTTCTTGGTCAATTGGCCAGTACTGTAATTCCATTTCATCCAAAAACAGAAGAACATACACTTTTTCAAGAGCATATGTAACATTCTCCAGGATAGATCACATGTTAATCCACAAAACAAATCTCAGTTAATTGAAGTTTGAAATCATTTCAAGCATCTTCTCTGATCACAGTGGTATGAAAGTAGAAATTAATTACAAGAAGAAAACAGTAAAAAATAAATAGGTGAAGGCTACTACATGCTACTAAACAATGAATGGGTCAATGAAAAAAATCAGAAGAAATAAAACATATGTTGAGATAAATAAAAATAAAACTTACACTATTTATGGGATGCAACAAAGCAATTTTAAGATGGAAGCTTATGGTAATATAGACCTACCACCAAAAAACACAAAAAATCTGAAATAAGCAATCTAAACTTACACCTGAAAAAACTGTTAAAAAAAAAGAACAAAGTCCAAAGTTAGAAGAAAGAAAATAATAAAGAACAGAGCAAAGATAAATAAAACTTAGACTAAAATATAGTAGAGATAAATGAAACTAAGAGCTGGTTCTTTGAAAAGATAAACAAAATTAATAAACCCTTACTCACATTTATCAAAAATAAAAAAAAAAGAGAGAGAGAGTGAAAGAGAGAGAAGTGGCCCAAATAAATAAAATCAGAAATGAAAGAACTGATACCTCAGAAATATAAAGACTCAATGAGAACACTACAAAGAAGTATATACCAACAAATTGGACAACCTGGAAGAAATGGATAAATTCCTAGAAACATATACTCTTCCAAAACTGACTCAGGAAGACATAAAAAATTTAAACAGACAAATTACAAGTAATGAAATTGAATCAATAAGCAACAAACTTCCAACAAACTAGAGTCCAGGACCATATTACTTTACAGGTGAATTCTACCAAACATTAAAAAAATTAATACTTACCATTCTCAAACTATTCCAAAAAAAATTGAAGAGGAAAGAATGGCTCCAAACTCTATGAGGCCAGCATTATCCTGACACAAAAATTAAGTATACTACAAAAATATAATAAAATAAAATAAGATAATAAAAAATAAAATAATCAGAGGCCAATGTCTCTGATGAACATAAATTGCAAAAATTCTCAACAAAATATGATTAAACTGAATTCAAAAATACAATAAGAGGCTTATATACCATGATCAAGTGGAATTTATTCTAGGGGTGCAAGGATGGTTCAACAACCACAAATTAATCAATATGATATACCATATTAACAACAAAAAATATAAAAAGCTTATGATCATCCCAGTAGATGTAGAGAAAGCACTTCAAAAAATTAAATATTCACCTATAATACAAACTCAACAAAGTGAGTATAGAGAAAACATATCTCAACATAATGGACATATATGACAAAATCATAGCTAATATATATTCGGTGGTAAAATGCTAAAAGTGTTTTTCTCTAATATTAGAAATAAGACATGGATGTGATTCCCCTCTTCTATTCAATGTAGTATTGGAAGTCCTAGCCTCAGGAATCAACAACAACAAAAATAAATAAATAAATAAATAAATAAATGGCATCCAAACAAACAAACAAAAATAAATAAATAAATAAATAAATGGCATTTGAATTAGAAAGAAAGAAAACTCTCACTATTTGCAGATAACATGATACTACATCAAGAGAACCCTAAGGATTCCACCAAAAGACTATTATAAATAATAAATAAGCTCAATAAAGTTGTAGTATACAAAATTAATATTCAGTGTTGTTTTTGTGCACTAATAATGAACTATCAGAAAGGGAAATTAAAAAAATCTCATTTACAATTGTATCAAAGAGAATAAAATACCTAGGAATAAATTTAACAAAGATAGTGAAAAACCTGTACTCTGAAAACTACAAGACATTGATGAAAGAAATTGAAGGTGAGACAAATAAATGGAAGTATATACCATACTTATGGATCAGAAGAATTAATATCATTAGAAATTTCTATAATACCCAAAGCAATCTACAGGTTCAAAGCAATCTGTAGTAAAAAAAAAAAAAGGGGGGGGGCATTTTTCACAGACTTAGAAAAACAATTAAAAAATGTGAATGAAACCACAGAAGACGGTTAATTGCCAAAGCAATCTTGAGAAAGAAGAACAAAGCTGGAAGTATCACACTTCCTGATTTCAAACTGTATTACAAAGTTATAGTAATCAAAACAGTATGGTACCAGCACAAAAAAAGATATAAATCAACACAATAAAATAGAAAGTCCAGAAATAACCCATGCTGATGACCAATTAATTTATGACAAAAAGAGGCAAGAATATACAATAGGCTAAAGACACTCTCTTCAATAAATAGTATTGGAAAAACTGTACAGATACATAAAAAGACAATTAATTGGACCGCTTTCTTATGCCATATACCAAACTTCTCCAACCTGCAGCCTGCAGGCAGCATGTGGCCCAACATAAATTCAGAAACTTTCTTAAAACATTCTGAGATTTTTTTTGTGTGGTTTCTTTTTAAGCTCATTAGCTATCATTAGTGTTGGTGTATTGCATGTGTAGCCCAAGACAATTCTTCTTCTACCAATGTGGTCCAGGGAAGCCAAAAGGTTAGACACCCCTGCCATATACAAAAAATAAACTAAAAATGGACTAAAGACTTAAGTGTAAGACTTAAAGCCATAAAACTTCCAGAAGAAAATAGAGGCAATAAGTTCTTTGATACCTGTCTTAGAAAAAAATTTTTTTTGATATATCTCCTCAGGCAAGGGTAACAAAAGCAAAAATAAAGCAGTGGGGCTACATGAAACTACAAAGCTTTGCACAACAAAGAAAATTATCAACAAATTGAAAAGGCAACCTAGTGAATGAGAGAAAATATTTGCAGGCTATATATGCAAGAAAGAGTTACTATCCAAAATATATAAAACTCAAACCACTCAACATCAAAAAAACAAACAATCCAATTTAAAAATGGACGAAAGACATGAATAAACATGTCCAAAGAAGACATACAGAGGGCCAACAGTCACTTGAAGAGAAACATCCTTTATCATCAGAGAAATGCAAATCAAAATCACAATGTGATATACCTCATGCCTGTCAGAAAAAAATAGCTGTTATGGAAAGGACAACAAGTAGCAAGTATTGGCAAGGATGTGGAGATAAGACAACCCTTCGGCACTACTGGTAGGATTATAAATTGGTGCAGCTACTATGGAAAACAGTATGGAGATTCCTCAAAAAATTAAAAATAGAACTACCATATGATTTAGCAATTTCACTTGTAGGTATTTATCCAAAGAAATGAAAAGAGTAATTCAAAAAGGTATCTGCACCCCTAATGTTCAATAGTAATGTTCACTACCCTAATTGAGTATTGCAGCATTATTTACAATATTTAAGTTATGGAAGCAACCTAAGTGTCCATTGATAGATGAATGGACAATGAAAATGTCTCTCTCACACACACACACACACACACACACACACACACACAAGAATATTAGTCAGAAAAAGATTGCAATTCTGTTATTTGCAACAACATGGATGGGCCTACAGGGTATTATGCTAAGTGAAATAAGTCAGACAGAGAAAAATAAATACTCTATGCTTGCACTTATATGTGGAGTCTAAAGAATAAAACAAATAAACAGAAACAAGACTCACAGATACAGAGAATAAACTGATCATTGCTAGAGAGGAGGAGGTTTGGGTAATGGGAAGAAAAGGTGAAGGTGGTTAAGAGGTACCAACTTTCAATTATAAAATAAATGAGTCAGGATATAACATACAGCATAGAATATAGTCAATATATTGTAATAACTTTGTAAGGTGACAGGTGTTTACTAGACTTATCATGGTGATCACTTTGTAAGGTATATAATGTTGAATCACTATGTTGTACATCTGAAACTAATATAATATTGCAGGTCAACTATATGTCAATAAATAAAAAGCTAATTGATTCCTGCTGGCCTGGTGAAATCACAGTGATGAAATACATTTAGGTTTACGCCTAAAAGGATCAGAAGTCTTTGAAAACAAGGAAGTATTTTGAAGAGAAAATGGGGTGAATGGAAAGCATGCTGCGCATCCTGCAAGGAGCATTCTGATGGCAACTAGCAGAGGGTCTGGGTGCTCAGGAAGCTCTGAATAACTGAATTGAAGCATTAACGTCTCCGAGAAACTTTCCAGATTCTTCTTTGATTTAGATATTGTGTGTGTTTGTCCATTTCTTGCATTATTCTAGGTGCCCATTAAACATTTGGGGACCATGTGAATTATATCACCATGAATTATTTAATGCATAGTATCATGTGAACATCTGCAGCCTAACACATACCAATTCCACAACTCAGCTACAGGTCTTTTGGAACAGGAAAGATATCTTTTCCTTTTCTTTTTATATCTGCGGAATCTAGTACTCAAAACAAAATAGACAATCCAAAATGTTGTTGAATAAATGAATATGCCAATAAATGAACAAATCAAGTCAGATAAAAATACATATATAATGATGCTGGGATAGCTCAAAAAGTTGAGCTCTTGCCTTTGGAACTGCAAGGTCGAGGGAGGAATCCTGGCCCCAGCCCTTGCAAACTCATATGCGGAACTGCAGCACAGCTGGTAACCGCTGAAATAGCGGTGAGGGTTCTCCCATGTGAGAAGCCCATAGTTCAGTTCCCGTCCTGTGCGGCCCCACATCCACCTGTGTGAAATGAAACCATGTCACAACTAATGATGTACAACTATGGAGAATGCTCTGGGCCCTCCCACTTCTCTCTGTCTCTCTCTCTCTCACCTTCTTTCAAAATAAGTAAATCTTAAAAAAAATAACAACCCCCCCCCACACACATATATACATACCAAACTACAGACAATTGTCAATGCCATACTAAGGCACTTGGATTTATTCTAATGGCAGCGGTATAATTTTTCTGCAAGTTAGGATACTATCAGAGTTGATTGGACAATAAAAAGAAAGAAAAACTGTTAAGAAACTCTTCAAATAGTCAAAATATAAGAGGTGAACATATAAAACTACCTTAATCAGAGCAGATTTGATTCAGTTAGCAGAAAAAGTATCACAATGAAAACAAAGAGAGGACACAATTAACCGTTATTAATAGCATCTGCATTCTACAGGGAATTGTTCAGCAGTTTTCTTCAGAGAAGGGTGAGAGAGAGGAGAGTAGAGTACCATTGACAAGGAAGATGCAAGGATAAATAGGTGACTACATGGCTAATGGCAAAGATCACTCCATTCTCTATTTTCCAGGTCAGTTTCTTATGTCCGCCTATAAACAAAATATTGTTGATCCTGACTGCCTGCTCACATTGGCTATTTAAACTAGGATACTAGTTCAAGAAAACTAGAAAATAATGAAAGAACAGTTCATTTAAAGGTAGCACAAGTAAGCAAGAGCCTTTATTATTCTAACAATGCTGTGGATAGGAAGAGAAATGGAAAATTTAAAAACAAAAGTAAAAGTCTGAGTTACTGCAGTGTACAATTCCTGGGCCCTTGTTGTCCTAAATGAGCCCATTCCTGCTGTTGTAGCTTTCTTTACTACACATTGCAAAAAGGGAATAAATAAAATTGGTGTCAAATGAAATATTTCCTGTTTTGATTTAAGAGTACATAATGAATTGGAAGATCTTTATACTAATAATCTCTAGTGACCACTTTCTGCTGTCAAATTTCAATGGCAGCATTAGGCAAAATAATGCATGAAGCTCTAGGTGGCAAACTGCAGTCACCTGATCAGAAATACTGGAGTTTACAGGGTAAGAAGGAGAAGGAAGAGTGACTTGGTGGGTCTGCTTCTATCAAAGGCCTTTGTGAGAACAACAGCAAATATGAACTTCTGTCCTTAAAATAAGGAAACACACTTAAATTTGTTTTTAATGCATGTGACTTTAGAGCCAGCAGAATTCACATCTGATTTCTTGAGTTCAGGTATAAAACAGGAAAGTTCTCTCCTATCATCTGAAAAGACACTTTGCTTATGTTCTGTTTAGCTCAAAGTGAAAAACCGGCTAAGTGTAACTATAAAATAGTGAAATAGACTTCAAGCAAACATCATAATCTAAGCAGCTGGTATTTAATTAAGCAGCCAGAGGATCACTCCTCCTTTGGGACACACAGTCTACCTCTCTCCACAGTAACTGCAGGGATGAGGCCACTCTGCTCAGACCAGGAGGAAAAATTCTCTCTAGGAGTTGATTCTAGAGTCAATTTAGCAGTCATGCCAGAAAAGTAGCCCTGTAGCTTTACAATCCCACGGTGTGTTTTCTTCTCTGTGACAGCTGTTACTATATTAACCCTCTGTGAGTTTCAGTATGGTTCTCTTGGTAAAGATCTCATCCTGTTTCTGTAGGGCAAAAAGGACAGGAGAGGGAAGGAGAGCAGCATCCCTTTATTCATTTAACAAATAGGTGGTCAAGTGTGACATTTTAGGACAAAAATGGCAAGCAAAATGACATGCTAAAACGACCCTGTTGGGGTCCTTTATGTGTGATTCCTTATAATACCGCAAATTCAGAGGAGATACAGCAATCAGCCAGCCAGCCTCCACGGAGCAGAACTCTTTGCTGTAGTATCTGTGCAAAAAACAGCTGAAAAGCAGGTCTGAGACTGCTATCCTCAGAAAGGCTTGCTTGTTAGGTTGGGCCTTGGCTGGTGTCTGGGAATTTGGATTTGGGAACCTTTCCATCATTCCCTAACTGATAAGTGTATTTTAATGTGGCTAAATGGTACAAACAATGTCGTTTATACGGAACTCTGCTTTCTTTCTGGGAGTCTGGAAATTTGGTATATGCTAGGCAGATGGTGGCTACATGACCAGTGTCCAATAAAAACATTGGGCATTCAGTTTCTAACAAGCTTTCTACTACACACGTGTTTTTACGTTTTGTTGCTACAATAATTAAGCATGCCCTGTGTGTCCCCCCTGGGAGAGGACTCTTGGCAGTTTGATCCTACTTTCCTCTAGACTTTGCCATGGGCCTTTGCCTGTGCTGGCTTTGCTTTGTATCCCTTTGCTGTAATAAATCATAGCCATGAGGCACCTACCGTATTTTCCGGCGTATAAGACGACCCCCTAATTTTACAGTTAAAACATAGGTTTAGGCCTATATTTGCTGTATAAGACTACCCTCCACTTCCGAGGCAACACCAGTTCTTTTTTTAATTAAATTTTTAATGAATGACATTTTTCGAACATACCGTAATATACTGTACATTGATACGATAAATGGAAGGTCTCTTCACAAATGGCAATGCCATGAACTTGACCGAGAAACAAGAAATCCAAAAGAGAACATTAACAATGATGGCAT
>PVKE010039035.1:0-15194 GCA_004027555.1 Craseonycteris thonglongyai
TGTTAGAGAATGGTGTCTGGTTACGTGCCACTCACTCATTTATTCATCACCCAATACCTATTTAATACCTATTTAATACCCAAGTGACAGGCAGCAAGCTGGCTACTGGCGTCACAAACAGGAACAAAATAGGAAAAAAACAAAAACAAAGCAGACAGAATTTCTTCCTGTGGGAAGCCTGACCTAGTGGGTGATGCTAAGTGAAAAGGCAATCAAAACAGAGCCCAGTGGGAGCTGTAATGGGAAGCACAAGACTGGGAGCATATGAGAGACACGTCGGCTCCATGCTTAGAAGAGAGCAGCCTTCCCCACACTTTGAGGTTGAGGCCTGAAAGATGACCAAGATTTGGAGAGAGCTAAGAGAAGGCATGGCTCAGATGAAGAAAATAGCCTATGAGAGAACCTGGAGATAAAAATGAGTTGAGACTTTGAGGGAATGAAGGGAGAAGGCAAGGGAAGAGTAAGTAAGAGACAGATTCATTCTGGGTCTTATGCGTTTGGAAGGGTTTGGAATATCCATGTAGGGTGTATATGTGCTCAGGACACTCACTTTGCCTGATAGGAAACTGTAGGTTTACCTGTTACAAAAAGGTCCAATAGAAGTGAGAAATATACCAGTTTGACCACAGTGAGAAGAGGAGAGATCATTTGTGGACAAGACCTCATGGATAAGACTTTATAGGAAACGTTGTGAATCTTTACAATTGTTCCTGCCTAAGGCAAAAGGATGGGTAAGTATCCCCTCGCCCCCCATCTTGACCACAATTTTGCTTCACATGGTTTCAGTTACCCATGGTCAACTATGTTTCAAAACTATTAAATGGAAAATTTCAGAAATAAACAATTTATAAAATTTAACGTGCATGATGTTCTAAATAGCATGATGAAATCTTCAGCATATTTGTGCTGTATAAGCTACCCACCCATTAGTCACCTAGTGGCTCTTATATCACCTCATGTCATTAGAAGGAGGGTGAGTACAGTACAATGAGATATTCTGAGAGTGACTACACTTACAACTTTTATTACAGCATATTGTTGTAATTATTCTAGTGTATTATTAGTGTATTGTTGTTACTCTCTTACTGTGCCTAGTATATAAATGAAACTTTCTCATAGGTATATATGGGAAAAAACATAGCATATACAGGTTTCAGTACATCCACCGTTTCAGGCATACACTGGGGGTCTTAGAATGTACCCTCCCAATCAGAGAGGACTACTGTATGTAGCCCCTTCACTTGCAAGTTCATGAGATTCCCACAAGAGGGTACCCTTGCAGAAGGAAGTCCTGGTTCATCTACATCTTTTGTGCCTGACACCATAACCTCAGAGGAAAGGAGGGCCCTGAGAGTGGCTGCCAGAGGGAACATCCCCCTGTTGGTGTCAGTAAGGACACTGGCCCACTTAAATTCCCGCAGAGCTTAATCACAGGTGTGCTCGTGATTCCAAAACAATGAACTCCTATTATAATCTTCATGTCTATTTTCTAAGTCTTATCATTCTTGAGAAGCCTCACACTATTTATAATAGCTCTGATTCAATTTGTACTTACCGTGTAAGCAAGGAGCTGCCTATTTTTAGAACCTATTATAGAAGGATTTAAGGTGAACCTCTTCCCCTCTTTCATGTTTACACCTCACACATCACCATCAGATCTGCTACAAAACCAAGAGATTATAGCTTATTGTGTCTTATTTTAGGTGAAATATTACGGTCATTTGTCCCAAGGAATAGGTCCATCACCTTAAAATTGTTTGGTTTCTCAGCGATATTATCTTGGAATTTCAGCCCATTTCCTTAGGAAGTGCTCATAGCAGTACAGGATGCAGAATTTAGTCTAATGAGCAGACAACAATGTGAGTGTTTTAAGCCCAAGTTATATTTTGGGCAACTGCTTAAATAAAAATAAATAAAAAGAATACATGGAAAAAAATAAAAGAATAATTGGGCCCAATTTTTCCTTGCCTAAGAACCTCTATTGGAAAGGCACTCGCCTGACCCCCGCAGGTATTGACATAGCAATATATGGTAGATAATAAGTGTTATTTGATATGGTCCCCCACTTGCCCAGGTCCTTCCCATGGCTTTTGGAGGGGCCTAGCAATTCTGTGTTATAATTTTGTATTTTATTCTTATATGGGGCTCCCTAAATTATATAAACTTCAGACTATCCCTCCCAAACCTGGGCTCTGCCAATGTTTTTTATATGAAGCATATCTAGGTCCATCCTTTCAGTAGCAGAACACCTGTGAACCCTCGCTAGACGGAACATGTCTAGGACAATAGCAATTGTTTCAAACTGTGCGCATTTCCACCGGCTTTTCTCCCCTAGTTTTTCTTTAAGAAACTATTGTACCAAAGAGAAGGAAGGAAGTGACTAAGAGAAGGAAGTTATGCCTAAGCCATTTTAAAAGAGTACTTTTCAAATGACAAAATTTATTCCCAAGGTAGGGGTTTCAAATGAGACAGGACAGTGTGGATTGAAACATCAATTTTTGAGAGGTTGAATTCCTTCTTTGTCCTGCTTCTACTCTTTAGCATACAGGTTGTTCTTTGAGCTTTCATGAGTTTTTCCAGTGTCCTCTCTTCATTCTCAAACTCTCTTGTTTCATGGTTTCATCTGCCTCTGTGTTTCCCTTTTCCTCAGCTTCCAGAGATGTGCCTACTTTCTGCATTGCTGATTTTATTTCTGTCTTTGGCATGTGAGTGTCTGCGTGCTGGCTGCAGATATATTACCTCTGTTTTCCTGGGGTCATGCCCATCACTGCCTGTCGCAATCAGCTCTCTTCCACATTATTTTATTCTGTGTTATTCCCCTCCACCAACATCAGTAGCAAGGCTAATGGAGACGTTGAACTTAGCATGCTTTTTGTCTGTCTCCACCATGAGAAATCATTTCCAATGGCATTTACTCTTTATAATGGAGAAGCAGGAAAGACTCTTGTTTTGTGTGGTCTTGAGCCCCGAGCCCACAGTGGCAGAAGCTGACTTACTATGAAACTTCCAGCTTCAGGAAAGAGAGGAAAGAGTACAGGGCACATGTAAAACACAGGAATGCATATGTGTGCACACCCATTTAAAAATGCATTAGGTTTGCCCAGTGATTGATATCCACCTGGGTAGCAACTCCGGTTTCACCCTCTTCCTACATGTGGTATATGTGAGGGAGTCCCCCCTCCCCCCTTTTTTTATGACATTGTTCAGCTAAAAGCAAAAATAGCCATCTGTACTGCCTTTGATACAGTAGATGGCTAAAAGCTGTTCCCCGTCAGACCTTGGCGAGCAGACGTACACATATGACATTTCTGTCATCCACATATGAACACACAGATTTCAACAGAGTCACAGGTCCTCTATAAAACCATCAGGCTAATATTAAATTCTTCCCAGGGGCTAGCTTTCCTTCTATTGCCACAGTAGAATAGGAGGTATTCATTTCCCTTTCAGGTGTTGGTTTTGGTGTGAGTGTGTTTTGTTTTCCTTGGTGAGGCCACCAAACATTCTCTCTGATCCTCAGTTGTGCTCCATATTTTTCATTAACACTTGCATTTAAGCAGCTCATTCTGAGTCTTTCCACTGCTCCTGTTCTGCATGAACTATCTGCTGTCAGTTGCCATGCCAACCCCAAATCCTGGGGTCCTGCGGCTAGATCACAAGCTGCCATTAGCATATTTTTAATAGCACCTGATTGCCCTCCAAAGACCTTCGAGTAGCTGAACTCCATTAGCTCAGAATGTCACTAGATTTGACTGTATATTTACAGACTGGCTCAGGGAAAGAACACAAGTATTCTGAGCTGCACAGCTAGTCTCCAGGCTGTTTCCGCAAGTGCCAGGCTGGTTCTTTGCGCCCCATTCAAAGAGATGATCCTGACAATTGTATTCATATGGTCCCTGTAGGTACCAATTATTGTTTATAGAGCTGACTTAACCATAATGTGCAATGCCACAATGACTATCAAATGTGTGGAAGAATTCTCATCCTTTTAATTGAAAATTTAGCCACTCTCCACAGTGTAGGGGACATGGGCTGGGGTAATGTTGCTCTTTCTAACTCTGGCCAAACTGAATGAAGCAGGCAATATTGATCAGAAGTCAGTTTCTTCTTCAAAAAAGGGATAGAGAGAGAATTGTGAATTAGAAGTGTTTCAATAAATAAGAGAGTTAAGAAGACTGACTAGTTCAAAGTACATAGTTCAGAGCTTTTGAAATTAAGTTGTTTTGAAGTTCTGAAGACTCTCAGCCACCAGTGAGCAAAGCAGGAAAATTTTGACATCTAAAGTGAGGGCAAAAGGAAGTTTAAAAATTGCCGCTAAAATGTGGAGAGAGCAAAAAAGAGTTAGATTAAACTGTGGTCAAAAGCAATTTGGTGAAGAGGGACCTTATAAACTCAGATGCTTATGGAGGTAAGACAAGGCAAGTGAATGAAGGGAAATGATTGGAAGATGATGTAAAGCAATGGTCACTCAGAGTCAGTCCTGTAGAAACATGAACGACAGAAGGACTAGAGCAATTCAGAGCGCCGACCCTGTCTAGAGTGAGTGCTCGCTTCTATCGGTGATCAGGAGGCCCAGAGCTACCATTCAGATAGCTGGAGAAAAGTTAGAGACATGTGTTTATGGTAAAATATCCTAATTTTAAAATACTGTGTATATCATAATTTGACCTAAATAATATTTGGCAGTCTAATACTCTGGAGGGCAAAAACAAAAAACCGAACAAAACAAACAAACAGTAATAAAAGAGATACTTCTTGTGTTGAATAAAATCTAGGACCTGCCAGTTTGCAACCCATTTTAAACGGGAGCCATTTTCAATCCTAGAACTAAGTTATGATTAAAACAATAAATTCAAATTCACTAGGGAACTATCTTTTGATAGAAAGCAATACTAGATTAGGTAATAGGTCAATCTGTATCCTAGATACATTTTCATGAGCCTCTGTATTTAGTAAATAATCAAGCAAAGCTAGAACAATGAAAGAGTTCAAAAGATATAACAAAAGAAAACATGGTTGGCTGGTACAATCACAGACAAGTCCAAGAAAGAGGTAGAACTTAATCTGTCCTTCCAAAGGTAGAGGTGAATTCCAAAAAACACAGACAAGAGGCAAAAATTTTTTCTAGGCAGAAGTCACAATTAACCACAACTCCAAAGGCAGGAACTTATACGATGCTTTATTCTCCACTGAGCAGATTGAAACATCACAGAGGCAATGCTAGGCAAATAAACAAAAATGAATAAATAAATATTAACTCAAAACAAAGAAAAACATTTCTACTTACTCACAGTCTGTAACTTCCCATGTTAGGGATGAGAGGCATGAAAAATTGACTTTATCTTAGGAATGTAGACTCAGGTATTTGAATAAGGCTGCCTAAGAAAGCTGATAGTCTAAACAGTATCTCACATTAGTGCTCCGAGCATGTACTTAAATTATGTTCATGTGGATACAGCTTCTCAGTTTTCTCTATTTTTTATTTTATTTATTATCTCTATATGTTGCCCCTAAGTTCAGAGATCACTAGCTTAATTTTTGCACTTGTAAGCCTTGGATCTCAAGCATGGAGTTTTTTCAAGAATTTCAGATTACTCGCCCATTGAGGTCAATTGTGGGTGTGTTCTTTGACACTGGCCACCTGAGGTCCTCAAAGGGCTCGGTGGTTTCAACATTAATTGGACTAGTCAATAGACTGGACATGATACTACTCTCACTACTGACGGAGAATTTGGGCCTTGTAAGTACTAAGACTCTGGCTTTCTGCTATAACTCGATGACATCTGTTTCTGCAGTGCTGCTCTTATAGCCTTCCCAGACAAAGTCATGTGGAGGTGGAACTCTGGCACTAGTTCACCTGCAACCGGGGCGGCCCTGAACTAGAGTCCGCAAGTGTGGGAGAGGGTCTTGGACGGGTGCCAACAGGGGCTTGCCTGGGAATAACATGAGGAAGAAAGTTAATTAAAAGTCTAGTTAGGTCAACCCAAAAGAACAATACATCAAAAAGTTCATCAGGCTGGAGGAGCTGAGTTGATGAGGAGCCAAAGGATCGAAGTGAGGGTCAGGAAGAGGATGATTAGAGACAAAGCCTCCTCAGAACTTGCCCTGGGAATGCTGAAACAGTGCTGAGCAAGGTGTTATGCACAGGTCAGTGAGCCCAGCTGGACAGGACCCTTGTTTGGACAGTATCAGAGCCTGGATAGATCCTCATAATTTGATGGGAAGGGAACAGTATGGAGAGACAATTTTGCAGGCACTAGCTTTGGAGCATTAATTTCCTAGTCTGTCAAATGAGAGATTTGTGCTGATGATGGCTCATGTCTGTGTGCATGACAATGTTCTCTGCCACCATCTGGATAAGACACCTAAAGCAGTAGGTCAGGCCTCTCCTGTACCCAGTCAGTCCTCCCTCAACCTTTGCAAACCTATCCCTGGTGAATGTGCTGAGCATCAGCACTGATCTGCCCCTACTAACATCTGAGGAGTGCAAGCAGCCGGGGCAGAACTTCAGAACACCCACGCTTCCTTGGCACTGACAGGTACCCAGTTAGCACCTTCTGCAGGAAGGAAACGCCTGTGGAGAGTTCCTATTCATATGTCCCAAGATCAGGCCTTGGAATCGGGAGAAATGCTTGAGATGAGAATGTGATGTCCTCTAAAGTCAAGGAGACTGATCAGGCTGAAAGAAAGCGAGTAAAGTGCATGCCAAGTTTGCCTATGTGCTCACATAAACGGGCCTTCGCTGTTTCCTGAAGATAGGAGCTGGAACTCTCCCGGGGCAAGCTGGCTGAGCGCACACATTTCACCCTTGGCCTACTTTGTTTATCTCAAGACCACTGAAGCATTCAGTCTAGACCATACAGTATTTCCAGTATCGCCTGTTACTTTTTTCCCAAGCATCTGGTTTTCCTCAGGCCCCATGTGACTCACCTTACATGGCCTTGTGCTAGGATCCAAGAAAACCTGCAAAATGTCCTATTCATACTTGGGTCCACTACAGACTCTGTTGAAGTCTGGGGCCAGTCCTCCAATATGACCTATCAAACAGGACAAACGTAGGTCTTCTTTCTGGAGAATGAATGTGGTGTATTTGCATATGACTTCATTTTAGACTTCAGAACTCAGGAAGGAAATAACCCGGGGACACCTTCCCTGGGAACTCCGACTACAGGCCAGGCATCCTGGGAACTTCTTGTGTTGAAAGCACTGAAACTCTGAAAGACCCCAGCTACCATACAAGTTGGTTTTCACACCATTCATGTTCATGGTATCACGGTGATCATTATTTTTTATTTTCTTTATTTCTGTAATGTTTAAAAACCTACCAATCAACAAGTATTTGTTGCATACTTGCAGTATAAATTTGCTAAGCTAACTGCTTTAGTGAAAGCTTCCAATTTCAAGAAGCTTATCACTGAGTTGAGATGATAAAAATGATCTGTATAAAGGAATATCGATTAATATAAGGCAAAGTGTCATGAGGGTCTATATTGTAAGTGGCAGACAAGTTCTGTAAAACTAAAGCCTTAAAGGGAGAGCAATGGGTGCTTCCCTTTATGATAGGCTTTTTAGAATGAATAGAAACTGAATGGCCGACGAATAATGAAGAATTCTTATGCAAGAAACATTATCTGAATTTATTTAAATAGGTAGAAATAGTAAACTAAGTAAAGCATAAGACAATAGTCCAGATTAAGTTTATTTATCATGTTGCCTCATCATCTTGTATTACTTTTTTACATGGTATGAGATAAAGAATTTGATTTCTATTTGATACAAAGATAATGTATAATTACTATCCAGGATAATAAAATTAATGTCTTCCTCTGGGACAAAAGTCAGGCAGACTTACTACCAATTATGAAAGATTTGAGTTCCCAAGTATGGGCTTTCTCTCTTGTAAAGTATCCCACTCCAGTGTAGGTGTCTGCTGCCCCTCCTAGGGTACTTTTTGAGGTTTGGGACTCAGGCACCAGAAGCAAATGCTGATACTCTGGCTGCTGCTGTTGCTATAAGTAATACAGTCCTTTGTCTCTGACCCAGGACTCTCATGTCTGTTTCCATCTATGAAACTGTGGCATGCTAAATTGATAGTTTATAAGTAGGATAAAATTCCAGGCCCTTCATAGTCCTTGGCTATTTATCTCTGCCCTTTGGGTTTAAAGGTGACACTCCTGGTTCGTGTAAACTTCAACCAAAACACTATATTCTTAAACATTCACTCATATATATAATTCTAATTTACCTTTAGTTTCAGAAAGGCTTGGGTATTAGTCCTTTATTAATTGTTCTATTTCAAACTAAGGAATGATAGGCAGACAATAACTGACAGCCAAAGGAGACAAATTAGCAGGCATCAGAATTACTGAGGCCAAAAAGAGGCTGATCCTGCTGATGCCCTCAGGGACCTGCGAAGAGGTCAATGCCACCTCACTGTTGAAGACAGGTACTAAGAAAGACAGACCTGATGGAAACCATGTGAACACTCAGAACCAGAGAATGCTTCCTGTGGGTAGTGATGTGCTTAGTCTTAATGGCAGAGGACAACCTAGTTGGTCACAAAGAAATTGACAGCCTACAGAGATAAAACCTGAACTTTTGCACTTGGGCAGTCTACCCTTGAAACATGTTCTGAGCTTTACCTAGTGGTTCCCAGTTATGATTAAACCTTTATCTCACGCAATTGTGGGGTGAATCTGCTAGAGGACTAATACCCAGGCCTGGCTATAGGGAAAGAAAAAGGAATTACATATATAAGAAACTATAGCTTCAACATGCCTTCTCTAAAACCAGAGGAGGGTTTATGGGAGGGTGCTTGGAACTCCACTGTGGAGAGCAGCAAATGTGTGTAGTGTAGCAGGAGTTGAAATATGTACAATAGCCAAACATTCTGGCCAAAAAGTGATCAGTTTCATCCCTCACAAGCAAGACAGATCCCATTGTGTATCACTTGTCACTTAGCTACATTAGAACATCCTCCTGAAAGCAGCAGTACCTAAATTATTGGGACATTTTTGCTACTCGTATTTTCAGAGGATGGTGTATGCTACTATGATAAATGAATACAATGGTCATTGGGTAAAATTTTTAAATGCCGAAACTGATTCTAGGAGTGAGACATCCTTTTCTATTGCATTAAATGTTATGTATGGTCTAAAACATGTACACCCCTAAAATGAGATGTGTGTAGCCCAAAAGAGATCCTCCTTTAGAGATGTGGCCTAGAAATTGGAAGGCCTTAGGGTAATGCTACAGGGGAGGGTTCTGACTGAACAGTGATGCTGCCTTCATTCTTTTGACTACCAGGGACACCATGAAAAGAGTAATAAGAGCTTAAGAAGCAAAGTGTACTTGACTAATCACATCAACAAATTTGACAGTGCTACCTTTTAATGCCTATCACACTGCTAATGGTAGGCTGTGTACTAGGTATCAAATATATGGGGATGAACACTCCTTCCTCTCAAGAGCTTACACATAAACAAAGGGGTAAACAATTCAGAAAAGTACTTTTGATTGATACTATATGTGGGATGAAATGGAAACATTTTAGAGGAGACTATTCTTGATTTGTATGGATAGTGTGTGGAGGTGGTTGAATTATATCATAGGAGACCTCCTATGGGTATTGACCCCTAACATGGGAATGAAAGAATCATTAAGAATTAGACAATGGTTTTTTTGTTTGTTTGTTTGTTTTTTTAAAGATTTATTTTATTGATTTTGACAGACAGAGAGACAGAGACAGAGACCGAGAGAAGGGGGAGGACCCAGAGCCACAGCCGACATTAGTTTTCCATATAGTTTCACTCCACAGGCGGGCACAGGGCTGCACAGGGCAGGAACTGGGCCGGGAGCTCCCACATAGGCCCCGGCAAGAACTGAACTGGGGGCACACCCTAGTTCAGCATGTGGGTCCGCATGGGCCAGGTCCAGGATTCGATCCTCGGTCCCTGGGGCTTCAAAGTGAGCGCTTAACCCACTGAGCCATCCCAGCTTCCCAGACAATGGGTTTTAAGGTATAGGCTAAGCTGCTCTCCAGTGCCTCAAACAAGTTACAAAATATTTTTATCTTATGTAAAAGTTCCAACATAGGAAGGTAACACAGGGATGTAGGAAGCTCTATCCTATTAAATCAATAGGGTCCCAAGTTCCTATGGCAAGGACTATGAAGGCTTGGGATTTTTATTCTACTTGCAAGCTATCAATTTAGCATGCCCCAGTTTCAGAGATGGAAACAGATATGAGCCTCCTGGGCTAGAGACAAAGGATTGTATTACTTATGGCAATAGCTGCAGCCAGAGTACCGGCGTTTGCATCTGGTGTCTGAGTTCAAAAACTCACAAAGCACACTAAGAGGGGCAGCAGACACCTACACTGATGTGGGTTACTTTACAAGAGAGAAAGCCCATACTTAGCAACCCCAATCTTTCATAATTGGCAGTAAGTCCTCCTGACTTCCCTCCCAGAGGAGGACATTAATTTTATTATCCTGGATGCTTAACAAACTTGCCCTTTGCTCTGGCGGGAGACTATCTGTCTTCTAAGGTTGTTTGCTACACAAACACCCTTGAAAAGAAAAAAACATTCAGAACAAAGGTAGTCAGGGCTTCTGCTCACCTGACGGGCAGAAAAGTTAAACCCAGAGAGAAGTGTCTTTCAACACCTGCTACCTCTGTCCTCTAGGCCAGGGATTAGCAAACTATGATCCTCAGGCAAAATCTGGCCCACCTCATGTTTCTGTAAATAAAATGTTATTGACACACAGCTATGCATATTAATTTATCTACTGTCTATAGCTGCTTTAGTGCTATATGCCAGAGTTTAGTTTTAATAGAGACCATACATCTTCTTTACAGAAATAGTTCACCAACCTCTGTTCTAGAGTATGGTCTTCCTATACCTGATGGAAGCTGGCTGTAAAGCACCACATCCATAATCCAGTTTACAGGAAGAGGGGGAAAAAGAAGAGGAACCAAACATTGTTTAAAGGACGTAACCCAGAAGTTGAATTCTATTTACTTCTCACTGGCCAGTACTTAGTTACATGTTTGTCTGGAATCCCCAGACTTCTGCTAGTTTCATTGGTTCACTAGAAGTACTCACAGGACTCAACTTCTAGTTGAAATTTGGTCAAGATTCACTGCAAGGAAAGGATACAAAGAAAAATCAGCGAAGGGAAAAGGCATATGGGTCAAAGTCCAGAGGAAACCAGCTGCAAGCTTTTAGAGCACTTTCCCAGTTGAGTCACACAGGATGTGCTTAATTTTTCCAGCAACAAATTGTGACAACATGTATGAAATGTTCTTTGCCAAGAAAGCTCGTCAGAGTGAGACACACACAGGACCCAGGGTTTGTACTGGGGCTGGTCATGCAGTCCGTTCTTATCTGAGAACATACCCAAATTCCAGACTTCCAGAAAGCAAGCAAGTGTTCATCATTAGCTTCGTATTGTTATACAGTTAAGGCATAGTGATCCACTTTTATCAGGGCCTGACGGGAACCCTCCTGAAATCTGAGTTCCTTCATCAGCTGAGGGTTAATTTTGCAAGTTGGCCTCTCCAAGGACGTCAGTCTCAAGCCTGCTGTGCTAACTCTGTATTTCACACATGCCTCCATTCAGCTGCAACGGAAGCTGGGGAATATAATATGTCCAGCTATGTGACTCTGTGCCCACCTAGAACTTGGGAGGTTTGACTCTGAAAAGAAACATGAAGAATGAACACTGTGAGTAATTAGTAGTCTCTGCCACACAAAGAAAGAAGAGGGACCAGAGAAGGGTTCTTAACCCTAGAATGATTGACATTTGGACTGGATAATTCTTTGCTGTGGCAGGCTGTTCTGTTCATGTCAGTAGCACCCGTCTGAGTCCTAAGAGACACCAAAAATATCTCCGGACATTGTCAAGTATGCTCTGGGAATCACAAAACTGGATGAGATCCAAGCCAGTGTGTAAAGGCTAGAGCGAACAGGCCTTGTTGAGGAACCTATAAGTAGTTTGTTCCATTTTGAGTGTAAATTAGAGAGGAAGAATGGCAAGAAATAAATCTGAAGACACAGGCCAGGCCATTTATAAAGTAATTCGTATGCCATAATAAGGGCTTTAAATTTTTTTTAATTCATTTAAAAATACGAGGATCTACTTAAAGATATTTAAACCAAGGGTTATATTTATATTTTTAGAAAATCAGTTTGACCTACATATGGAGAAATAATTGAAAGGCAAATCATCTGGAGTCAGAGAGACTAATTAGAAAGATATTTCACTTATTCAGATAAGAAATTTTGAGGAACAAAAGAAGAGAGTTGAGAGTAAAAGGGAGGTTGATAATAAAAAGGAAAGAATTGATAAATATTGTAGAAGTAGGAAAAGAGAGGATTTGGTGATTGGTTGGAGATGGGAATAATCATCCAGAATTTTGCTCTGGGCATTTGTATAAATAGGCTACTATTCACTGTAATAACAAAGTCAAGAGAAAGAGAATAATATAAAGGGAAAATTGATCAGATCAGTTTTTGACTTGCTGAGTTTGAAGTGACTATGGGACTTGCAACAGGAGATTGATGACATATGATCCATGATATATGATATGATATGATATGATATGATATATGATATGATATATACTTGGTGTAATGTGGGCAGGGGAACATAGAACCTGCACATGCAGCCAACTATTGTCAATATGTCTTTCCTAATAATTTTTAAGACCTGATGGCTTACTTTCAAATGTATATAAAACAATTGTTCCACCACTCTTTTTAGGTTGAGAGGGTGGTTCCCTCATTCACAAATATTCAGGTGGGTTTTAAATACTAGAAATTACTAGCTACCCAAATATCTTTATATTTTTCTATACTGGGTGTCATTTCTTGGACACAATGTATTTTAGCTTTAGTAACTGTCTTCTACTTTGAGAATTTAGAATCTACTGGTATTCCGTGCTCTCAAGTATTATAGAAATAATCCTTGCAGAGACAGAACTACAAAAACTTAGTTTGGTATAGAAACTACTGTTCTGTGGTTAAAATGACTTAACCAGATGATGTTTCATATGGATGAGGAGACTACAATCTCCTCATCTTTAGTAGAAGGTATACTGTGACTGGCAGAGTGGCTAAATTTAGATGCTCTCAGGCTAAGCATGCATTAATGTGGTAGAAGAATTAATTGGAGGTTTGTTACTTTAATTAGCAATCATGACATTATACATAAGAGTATGGATTCTGAGCTCTTGCGTACCTCAATCCACAACAATAAGGGAAAGTTCTCCTATATATTACTTGCAGAGTTCGATGGGCGAGTAAACAGTGGGATAATATTCAAGTTCTAATCTTTAATGACTCGAACACAGATGTTGCTGTTGACAGGAAGAGATATGTTGAGTGTTGTTTTTCCATTTGCTTATCAAGATTCGACACCTGGTGAGCCAGAATAGACATTTGAAGAGTTGAATCAAGTTATGTTGAAGGAACTCTGGGTGAAAAAAGTGATGAAAGAAGCAGCATGGACAACATGATGCTGCAGATAGAAACTTTAAAAGACAGACTTTGCAGGATCACCTGTTTTGAAAAGCTGATTGGTAAATTCAATGGTCTCAGAAAAGAGTTTAAAAAATACAAAGGATGCACAACCAGGGTATCATAGCTCAAAACAATGTCCATTGTCCATTTGTTTATCTGGGGTTGTTCATATAGTGATAACTACTTACTGATGGCCCTAGAAGTTTGAGCTGGTGAACTAGAATAAGGTGACAGAGAGTGGAGGGCACACTACTGTACCAGTTCACATACTACCAAGCCTTCTAAGTCCTTTCTATTCATAGTCAGGGTGGTTTCCAATGCTGCTAAAGGCTAGGGAGTACACCATAGAAGGATTAACAAGGATCATGGGCAGGTACTATTAAAATAGAGGACATTGATATCAATGATGAAAGAAATAGTCATTCTTTACAGTTTCTGCTGAGTAATAATACCAAAATTTCAAGCACTAGTGCTTTGTCCTTAATATTGTCACGTGTTAAGCATGAACCAGTTGGATATCCTTTACCACTCATAAGGTCCAGAATTTAATTTGTTGCTGTAAATTCTTCTTCTCCCCAAAACTACCCTTGCTAATTCCTGGAAGTTTATTTGCTGCTTTTGAATTGTCTCCTATGCCTTTTTCTTCTTTGTTACCAAGTTTAATAATTTCATTTTTGAAACTGAAAAAGGTGAGGGCAGTGAATTTTGATGGTCCTTAGGGTTAACTGCCTCCCACTTAATGCACTAGGGGTGTGTTCTGGCTGGTCTTTCCCAAAAGTGCTCTGGACCTCATGTGTGTTAAAATCCATCTCCCATTTTCAAATTAGCCTATTGGATGGCATTTTTTAAAAACCTTATAAAACCACTAAGCTAGTAGTGACTGATGATCATGGGGAAGGTTACTTCTTCCCAGATGAATTTTCCTTCATTTATTTCTTCTGTAAATATTTATTAACCATTATGCAAGGCATTGGGAATATGTGGATTTTGCTGGTCAGGGTCCTGAAAGGAAATGGATATTAAGTTGATTGATTTAGAGAGTAACCTAAAGTGGCTATTTACAAATTATCAGTTGAGTGGAGTTAAATCACAAGGGATAGTGCAATTTCCTGGGACTAGTAACAACAGTGGTATGGAATTCATTACCACCACTACACAAGAAGAGGTGAGAGGAGGGAAATGGAGTTAGGGAAGGCAGTATGGGGAGAGCTGACTGATAGGAAGCTGTGAACTTCAGTTAAAACAAGGCTTCATTCAGTCTTGATGACCTTGCAGGAATGACATTGGAAAGAAATAAACATCTCAAACAAGCTTCTCACATCCATCTCCTGCTGTGCCTTCTTTCAATTAAAACCCACAGGTTACTGCCGATAGTATTAATACAAATCAGCTTTTTAAACACAGCAGCGTGAGAATTAAGGGGAATGGATCTAAAGGGGCGAAGAAAGATAATGTAACGCACGGATGTAGACAAGATAGGTATTTTTCCCCAGGCCTACACAGTGCTTCCCACATGCAGGCCTTGTTGAAACAGATTCTTGGCCCCCACTGCCCCCCAGCAATTCTGATTCAGTAGATCAAGCTAGAGTGAGGTAGGAAAATTAGCATTTCTGACACATTCCTGGCATTGTCTCTGCCACCGTTCTACAGATCACATTTTCTATAACACT
>PVKE010039036.1:0-15194 GCA_004027555.1 Craseonycteris thonglongyai
ATGTTGCACATTGCCAAAGCAGCCTGAGATGTAGAGCTAGATTCTATGGCTTTCATTTGGAAATAGGCCATTCATGTTGATAACAGGTATTAATTCAATCAGCCTCAAACTGATAACAGGTATCTCCTGTGGAAACAAAGAGAGTTTGTTATTGGTTGTGATTGTGCATCTTCTGATGTGAACTCTAGGCTTGTTTTGTCCCATAAAGGCTGGTAAAGCCTCGTTCAATCTGAAGCAGACTGGGAGAGGTGGAGCAGAAAGAAGGGAACAGAACTCCCCACACACACTCAGGATGTGTTTGCCCTATTGTTCTGTTACCTGCTTTCTTGGGAAACTTTATAGATTGGTTTTTAGAATCCACTTTGAAATGTTTGCTGTTTTTGAAGCAGAAGCAATCTCTGCAGCTTTCAGGCAGAAGGTCATTTTATACAAAATGTTCCTTTATGTGCAACAAAGCTTATTTCTTGTAAAGGAACAAAGAAATAATGAAGGCTCCTTAAAAGTTGTTTTGCTCTAAAGAAACAATCATCTTGATAGTTGGTGAATTATATGTGCCATTTCTGTTGGGATTGAAAAGTAAGAACATTTGTATCAGTAAGGATCCCTGAGTATTATTAAGCTCTCCGAGATGACTATGGTTTTAGCATTTCAGAGTGGGAAAGAAAAAAGGTCTTGGATTTTTTTTTTCTTGTCTAATTGTGTTCATTTCTCCAAGTTATTCCTTTTGCCCTGGCTTGTTGCCTGATAGTCACTGAGTCAATAATGTGGCCTCTGTGTAGGTCTCTGGGATCCATCTCTTTCCAGAACTTTTTCTTGCCTCCAAAACCTTGTTTGCAATGTTCTCATAGGCTGGAACCCACTTTCAGCACCTTTCCTTCTCTGGACGAACCTCTTGTTCTCCTGTAAGGCTCAGATTAATGTCTCTCTGGGAAGCCTTCTGGCCTACTGTTAGCATTCTCTGTCACTCATCTATATGGAAATAGCTATTTTCCTTGTGGGTGTTCCTCACCCTTCTGCACACCGTCTCATGTTGTTTGATGGCTCACTGGGACTACAAGTCCTATGCTATAGGAGATAGTTCACTGATGACTCTAGCTACAAAAGCAGCGAAGATTCATCTACACTGTTACATAGTGATAAAAACTCTCCTGAGAACGGAAGAGAAGGACTTTCAATGACTGAAGAAATGAAAATGTAAATGTGAACATCTTACTTTTTTGATTTTTAAGTTAATGGTTCTTGAACTGTTGTTTTCTGACCATTCATAGAAGAGGAGTGTTTGAAATCAGTTCTGGGAACAAATCAGATTTATTTTGTTCAGATTCCAGTAAACACCTTTTGATGTGCTGGTGGCATTTAATGAAGATAGTTTTCATTTTGTTTCTGGGATCGACTGAGTTTGAGCTCTGTGACAGTGGAGAGGATTTGATTTTTCTTTGTCCCCACCTCTGTAGATGGTCAGCATCCAGAGTTCATGCACTGCCATGACACACATTGCTAGGACACAGTGTATACATTAACCCCTAGTACACACTGGTTGGTGTGACTGTTTATCAAATTGTAGCCTTTAAAACACTAAGTCTAGTGTAAGGAAGAGGTGAACTATGCATGCCACACTGGTATGGCTGTGACAATAATTATTACTTCTCCTTGATCACTCCTTTGGTTTTTTTTTTATACACATTTTGCTCTTGTTGATTTGAAGGAAGACTGATGTGATCTCCAACTCTAGTGTTAATGACAATTCAAAAACTAGCTCCATTAACAATTCTATGTTAATGATTCCAGATTTTCCTTAGAATCCCCTTAGTTGAGCTTAAACATTTTTTTGATAAAGAATTATGTGTTCATTCCAGAAAAAAAAAAAGACAGGGAAACGCTGGTCTGAGTATTAAATGTGTTATTGCAGAACATTAAATGAAAATCACTAAACACATTAAATGCTTTGAAATCTTCCAATATCCCATTATGACAGCATTTATAAGCCAATACTTTCTAGCTTTATTAGGAGAAATAAAAACAAGTTTTTTCTTTGCTACTTTCTATAGTTTTTATATTTGTTGTGCTTTAAGACTTTTTGACCATAACTTTCCCCCACCCCAATTTTAGGGGTTTTTATTTAAAATGATTTTCCATTTGTACACAATTTGTTCATTCTGATACAATCATTTAGGAGTCCGGTAGTAAGTTACTTTGGTTGTGTAATCACATTTCCCATTACCTTCCCTACCTCTCACCAGACATTTCTTTCTATCTTTTTCCTGCTAAGCCGAAATGACCAGGAACAAAAAAATGAAATACAAATAGAACAAAAAATCATTTTCTTCTTCTGATCCAATTTTTACTTTCACTTGGTGTCCTATTTTCTCCCTTCTGGACCATGACAGAAAGTTTGACCTCTAGGATGTCTTTAACCCTAGTCTTGATATAAGCCTTTTGGGGGAGGAGATGGGAGACTGTTCATTCTGTGGTGTTGTAGGGACAATGTGGGGTCATTGTAACAAGAAATAAGATGTGATTTTAAATGAAATGCTTTAATCTCCTTGCTGTTCCCCTGGGCAATTTTGCCTTTACCACAGCTATAAATACTATCCATGGTCCATGGCTCCTAGCATTTCTTATTTATAAAGATAATAGCTTTTGTTTGTATTTATTTCAGAAGGGAAGAGTTAGAAATATAAAAGTCAATGAAATGTACATCAACTCATGAATTTTAGCTTTTTCACTTTGAGGTGTCTTGTTCCAATTCCAGGACGTATATTCCAGTACATTGTTATCGTTTTTGTTGAGTAAGAAATGTTTTGCCATTAAATGGGGAGGGGCAACCTGTGAACAAAACTGCTGTTTTCCCTTACCTCAAGGCTCAGTTTTGAATACTTGCCTTCGAAACCTATTTTATTTCCAGTTCAGTTTTAATTAAAAACCACAGTCACAATTCTATAATTCCATGTGCAGATCCAAAAGGGGAATTCATACAAGACAAAATTAACTGATTATTATTAAAAACACATTGCTGTTCTAATAGATACAAAAAAGTAACAGTGTCCCTCAGGCTCAGTGACAGTTCCTTATATAATAACTGAAGTAGTAGCACATTTAAATTGATTTTTCTTACCTGCAAGTGATAAACTTATTTTTAAACAGACTTAATTTGAATTAGATGATAAGGATTATTTGTGCAGGAAAGGGACATTATAGGTTATTTTCTACGAGCACACCTGAGAGTTAGAAATGACATGGTCTTGACTTCCTTAAATGATAGTTCAATTTATTTTTATTTTATTAACAGTAGGAACTCCTGTCTGCAGGACTCTGTTGTAGGCAGATTTATGGCACACTATTTTCTTCTTAGACACTATGTATTTCTTTTAACTCGTCTATCTTCATAAGAGTGTTTCAGAGGAAAGAGCCACCATCCTTTGTTCTTTCCAAAAGGTACGTAGTCCGTAACACACTGCTTTGTCATTACTGTTGTGTGTAACAGTTGAGCCTGTTCTTGGGGGTTCCCTGCTGAATTCTCCCATAAAATGTAGGCTGTCTCCCATTGACATCCGAGAGCACGTTGGGGTAACCTGGAGGTTGACTGCACAAATAGTGTATCCTTTCAAAGAGTCCTGTTCTGAAGTACTTCCCTGTTTTACATGAGACAACTATTATGTGTAGCTGACAGTTGACTATCTTTTTCTGAATCATATTTCCTAAAGCTTTGTAGTGAGTATGATGGGAAAATATCTTCATGGAAACAAGAAAGGGGTGAGATGAATTAAGTTAAAAAAAGGTCATGCAGCAAATTTAACTTGGAAATGAACATAAAAGCTGGCCAACAGGGTCCAAATTCTCATGTACCCACTAGTCCATACAGAGAACAGTATTCTGGCTAATCTCAGTAATTAGTGCAATATCACTGAATTGTTTCCAGTGTGCTACCTTCCTTTGTTCCATGTCTTATATTACAGTATTTGTGGTTGAGACACATTTTCTGTTTTGTTCTATTTAAATGTTATATGGTATGTACAGTATATGTATATACATACATACACACAAATGTAAATAAAATGATATGCATGAGATGTACTTCATGCTGTGCTCTTTCATAATAATTTCAATTTGCCTGTCATTTCTATCTTGTTATTTTACGTGTTGGTCCTACACTGCTTTTCTTGTTTTTACAATTCCAACTCTTCACTTTTTTCAAAATTAATCTATCTTGGTCATTGTGAAATTTTATTTTCTTATCTTTTGATTATTTACATATTTTATCAACATTTATTCTCTGGGTTCTCAGAATGTTTAGCCACCATGAAAAAACAACTTGTATGTGTTTAAATCAATGCATAATCAAATGCATGACTTTTTTGATAATTTAAATGTTCAGACATGCATAATTCTTATATACACTCTACATAGCTCAATATGTAATTGACTTTATGATACATGCATAGAAATGCTAAATTTATTATAAAAAAGATTAAGAGAATAAACTCTCACAAATACATAGATTTCTTATATCACTGGCTGTCACTCATCTGTCAGAGTCCTCACAGGTACATTCACAAATTGTGTCATGTGATCCCTGGAGGTTGACAACCATCTAAGCAGGCCATGGCCCATTGAAAGCTGACCCGGCGAAAGCTTGGAACCAACGTGTCCAATCTACAGAGGGTCTCTCCTTTTTCTTTTTCTCTGTTCCTCATCCTCTCCATTTTATGCCTCTCTTCTGTAAAGCATTTCTTGTTGTATAGTGAAACTACATATGTACATAGGTTTTCAAAACATAAATGAGAGCTGAATACCTTGGAGGGTCGGCGGAGCTCATGAATCAAAGCATCAGGAATGAGGTCTGGGATAAGTGGTGTTTTCAGCCAGCAGGTCTCAGTCTTTAGTGGGCTCAGAATCACGGGGAGGGCTTGTCGACACAGATTGCTGGGCCCACCCACAGAGCTTTCAATTCTGTAAGACTGCGATGGGGCCCGAGGACATACATTTCTAAGGAGTTCTCAGGCGAAACTGATGCTTCAATGGGGGGATGACACTTTGAGAACCACTGTTCTGGGGTCACCTTATCATGTGTTTGGGTTGAGGAAATGAGGCCTGGAGAGGAGAAGAGACTTGCCCAAGACCTCACAGCTGTAATGAGGTGTATTAAGGCTAGAATTAGGACTGGGTCTTCTGGCTCTGGCCCTACAGTGTTTCCTGGGCTCTGTTCTTTGACTGACCAGAGAAGGAGAAGCCCCTTCCTGACCATCTGGAAGGAGTGGGAGAAGCCAGATTTGCCACCCCTCCCAGATTCCTGTCTTTGCACAGCGCTGTCTCTACCTGCTTGTCCCCTTCTTTGTGTGCCCTATGGAGAGAGAGGGTGTTAGGCTCTATGCTCAAGCTTAAAGTTACCTAAATGTATTCCAGCCTCTTCATTTTTATGTCTAATTTAATCACTATTCATGGAACATTTGTCTCTGGATTTGTGATCATTTGGGGATTACTACTAATGTCATCATTTTTTGAAATAAGGCTTGTGAAACTAGGTCTGTATTATGTCAAGAAAAGGTAAGTTAAAGGCAGCATAGGCTGCAAGATTAATGATGAGAAAAATAGAAATGGTTGAATTTTTACTTGGATCTAAAGATTTTGCTCTTAGGGCAATGGAAGTTTAGTGAAATATTAGTTAACTACATGAGTTTGCTGCAAAATTTTCTTGCCTACATTTTCATGGTGAAAAATAACTTACTGTTGGTGAATTAAAATGAAAGTAAAAATGATTTTGGTAGTTGAGTAATTGTTAAGTGGAATTTCATTAAGTTGTGTTTATAAGAATATGAATTGATGAGGAAGCCGGGATGGCTCAGTGGGTTAAATGCTCACTTTGCAGCGCCGGGGACCGAGGATCGAATCCCGGCCCCAGCCCGTGCGGAACCATATACTGAACTGGGAGCTCCCCCAGTTCAGTTCTCTCTCTGTCTCTGTCTCTGTATCTCTCTCTCACTCTCTCTCTCTCTGTCAAAAATAAAAATAAATAAATAAAAATACATTAAAAAAAAGAAATATTAAAGAATATGAATTGGGTGAGTTTAGTTGGCTAAGAAGAATAACAATCACTGTGTATTTATGGTTACTGTTTATTGGTTATCTTCAGTGATTTTCTTATTGGGGTGAAGATTGTCAAAATGGCATTGTTATACCATAAAATACAAATAAGTATCACCTGATAATTACATACCAGAACTGGGTACAGAAAGAATTGATCTTGAATGATTGAGGGAATGAAAATAAGTAGTTTTCCAAACCAATGGGGAAGAAGGTTAGCTCACTTAGAGGTGAACTCAATTCAGTTCAATGAATCTTGACTAAGTCCTTCTCTGCCTAAGGAATGCACTTTTCTAGGTCAGTTTTGGAGTCCATATTGCACCTCAAAGGCCAGTGTCTTTGAATTATTATGAACATAGGTGCAGAACATGTATGCCTTTATACACACAACAGTGTGTTGTTTGGAAAAATTATGGTTGAGTGATGAAGGCAAAAACTATATTTTGACATGGATGTTATTGTTTTCACATTCATGGGAGGAGAGGCACCCATCACAGTGAACACGCTGTGACGACTCTGTTATTTGGGGGCTATGGAGAAACCTTAGTCTTTTCACATTGTTGAAAGGGGGTCCAGGCCACACTTGTAATCCTTCACGTTGTTTTCTGTCTTCCCAGCGTCTTGTGGAGGCTGCAGAAGAGGCTCACCTGAAACATGAATTCGACGCAGACCTGCAGGTAACTGATAATCATTCCAGTTAAATTGTTTTCTGTGTTTGCTGCCAAAGGAAAAGCACTAGCTATACCAGGAATACCTGGTTTCAGAGGCTGGGAAAGAAAGGCTTTTGAGGAGATGGGACAGAGTTGGAATAAATGTGCCTAGTTGTTGATAATGCAGGGTGCGATCCTCAACCATTTTTCATCATGACAGTTACAATGGATACACAGGCTCACATACATGTAACCAGATTTTGATGAGCTAGCTGCTCGATTCTGGGGGAGTTCATCAGCCAAGGGTCAATAATCACCACAACTCTTAATGATAAATTGACAAGAATGTGGCCTGTGCATTAGATAATATTACATCAATGTTGAATTCCCCGATTTTGTCCCTTGTTTCTTTAAGACAGGGGTGTCCAACCTTTTGGCTTCCCTGGGCCACATTGGAAGAGGAAGAATTGTCTTGGGCCGCACATAAAATGTGCAAACACTAACAATGGTTGATGAGCTAAAAAAAAATTGCAGAAAAATATAATGTTTTAAGAAAGTTTACGAATTTGTGTTGGGCCACATTCAAAGCCACAGGTTAGACAAGCTTGCTGTAAGAGAATGTCCTTGGTCTTGGGGATTTTGGGGCCAGATGTTTGAATTTGTTGGTCCAATAGGAAGGAGTGAGTTCATAGGAGAGCCAAAAATTCTTGGAATTCAGGTTTGTTTTGGAAAATCTGGTGTTTATGGCTCATGTAGTCAATTTTATTCTGAGATTATTTGTCTAATGAAGGTAGGTGGGCAACAGAGGGAATGGTTTTATTGACTTTAGGGGATTTTTCTCCTTCAGCAAAGGAACAATCTTCTATGGGTTAGCCCAACTAACTTGAGCTGCTCTTTTCTTATCTTTTTGGAGCTTTTGTTATCTTTCCAGAGTGTTTTCACGTCCTTTCTATAATGGAAGCTTTACAATAAATCCTGTTGTTGCACAACTGATTCCTTGTCAAATGGGGTGCTGTAAACACAAATGCAGCACCAGCATATCTCTCAAAACACAAACGGAGGCTGAGAAAATGAGTCTCTGGAGTGTTACAGCTTTTGTTCTCTTGCGAACAAAGAAGGGGAGGCCAGTGTTTCCTCCCCAGTCATCTGTTCTGTATGAGAACTTGAGAAATATCAGCGGCTACAACTGTGGTCTAAACACAAGAATAAATGTTGAAATAATCCATCAATATTATAGAGTGCCTTTCACTACTCAGATCTCAGACCTCGGTGAAATCTGCTCTGGGTCACGGTAAACCGAGTGCTCTTTTGTGGAAAAGAGAGGCCTTTGAGAGAATGGAGGTGTATCGGAGAACGTGGATCTGCTCAGCTGAAGGCTTCGAAGCTGCAGTGCATCGGCGCTGTGAAGCACAAGCCTGTTAATTGCTTGGGCATCAGCGCCGTTGCTATTACTGGGTATCAGGTCTGTGTACGGACTCTGACTTTATCGCTACCACGGTCCATTACAGCTGATCAATTGTTAATCTGGGTTCCACTGACCTCTTGGCAACCCCTGCCAGTGGATTGTTTTTATCAGAAAAAATTTCAGAGTACCATCTGCTCACCATGAAATAATGCTGAGGAGGTCCATGCACGGTTAGCTCAGGAAGAGCAGAGGGAGCCCAGAGTCTGTTTTCCTACAGGAGAACAACAACAACAACAAGAAAAACAAACAAAGGACAACAACCACCAAAATCCAAAAACCAGTGTTTTGGTGAAATTTCTTAAACCGTGTAGCTTCTGGTATGTAGGCTTAGCCACCTTAGCCCTGCTCCTCAAGAAGACAGCGGCTTCCTTTACTTTTGCTTGGAGTCTGTGCCATTCATGTGCTTTAAAAGCGAAGAATTTTTTTCCTTGGTAGAATCATCAAAAATTACCAAAAGAAAGTCGTGCCTCCTTTTGTTTTCCATTTAAATTTCCTCTTACAGTCTCTCCAGAGGTTGGACTTTTCCCCCAGTGGTTTATGACCTTGAAGTTGGCAGTCCCTTCTGTAAGGTCCTTAAATGCAGCATTAGGTTATTAGTTCCTACCAATGACTCTATAAGGCAAGAGGCAAAATACAGCCGGTGGAGGGCAGCACGTGGAATCACCTGCAGTGCAGCGTCCTGTGTAGTCACCAGGGCTGGCGTGGAAACGAGCTCGTGGATGCGGGGGTCCCTCAGCCCTCTGGCTTCTCCCCCTTTGTGATGATGGCCTGTGGATTCTGGATCAGCCGTTTCTTGATTTTGTTCTGTATCCCTGATATTTCCATGAGAGTATTTTGCAGTTATACTAAAACAGAGGCCTTGTTAAAATGGCATCTTCCCTTCGTTATTTTATGCTTTGAGTTAACAGGTTTTTAATGTAAAGCGTATATGAGATTAATGATTATAATGAAAGCGAAGCTTTAAAAAACACCTGCGTCTTAATTATCACATGTGATTATCTTAGTGTTCGGCCCTCATTATTTGGATGACGAAACCTAACGGGGTCGGGGCAGGTGGTGGGGGTGGACCCTAGCCCCGATTATTCTATCATTTGATGAATTTCCAGAAAACTAGGTCTCCACATATAGCAAAACTCAGAGGGAATGTCTTCTTCCTTTTACTTGGTCCTTTCTTTTGAGATTTTCCCCTGGCAACCAAGAAGAAGAAAAAAAAAATCCTTTGAACAGTTGACTAAAAACCTGCTTATCTTTGAACTGAAAGCATATTTTCTTCGAAATCTGTCCCCAATAAATGCCCGTTGCACAGAGATGGTGCACGTGGGGGAAAAGAGAACGCTGGTTGTGAATTGTGTGCCCTGCAGGAGCCTCTTCCACGACCAAGTTTTCCATAATATTTTTTCCTTTGTTGTTTTGTACGTGCTAGGGAACAAAAAAAGCCTGGTGGTGTTCAGAGAACAGAAGGGTGAGAGCGGCGGGAACTGGGGGAACGCAGTCCTGACTGTCCCCTCCTGGTCTTCACCAGGCTGCAGTCGCCTGTGCGGCAAGTGCAGAGGGGGCCTGACCTGAGCTGCAGTGAGGGGTTTGGAGTGGAAGGGATGCAGAGGCCGCTGGTGGGGAGAAAACCCCGGGGATGTCTCGACTTATGATACTTGTTACATCAGCTTCCTCCCTTCTGGTACCAACTGTGTGTTGCAACAGGAGGTTTGGGGGGAAGGAGGCCCAGGGGAGGCAGAGATGGGGGGCTCAGGAGCCCCAGCCTCTGCTTAAAACCTCTGACACCATCCAGCAGGAGAAGGCAGCCTTTGCCAGAAAGGACTGGAAAGTGCAAGGCAGCATCACGCAGCAGACAGAGCCGTCCCCCTTGTCCCTGATGGTGTTGCCTTGCTGGCCAGCGTGGCTTTGCCCTGGGGACAGACTGTCATGAAGGAGCCAAAGGCCTGGTTTAGTACAAGTGCTTCCTGAGTGGAAGAAACCACCGTCCTCCTGGGGACGGTCATGTATTCCTGTCAAGCCCGAATCTGTTCTTGTGCCTGGGGGCTGTGCTGAGCTCCTTGCTGAGGGGGGTGGGAGAACACAGAAGACCCAGGCCTCGGAATCAGAAATGGTATGTTCCAAGGCGACAGCTAACGGACTGGGTGCAGTACACATGGAAGATAGGGTGCACATCTATGGGAGAAACAAATGAAAAGAGAAGGAAATGTTCACACTCTTCGTATTAAAGTGTCTTTTTTTTCTAATCTAATTTATGAGAGCATGCCTAGTGCTGTTTTTCTTTTGTTCTTTTATCAGCTTGGCAGGGGGTCACAGCTAATCTGCATTTTCAGATCTCACCTTAGATGTTCTTAGTGAGGACTCACCCCTGGTCTTTCATTCATAAGACTGATGTGTAAATAGGTTTTGAGAAACTTCAAGTGAGAATATTTTAAAATCAAAGTCATTTTTTTAGTTGACTTTTTCCAGACACACACACACATGCACACACACTGTCTCTTGTTCATTTAACTAGAATGCTATAACTTTTCATAAGGCCAATGTCATGACTTGGAGGTTTGTGTTAATTGGTTGTTTGGTGGTCACATGTCAGGCGTACACTACAGACCCTTGTCCATGTGAGCGTGGAAAACGGGGCAAAATGTGGAAACGCAGCTTCATTCAACAGGGAGAGCTTTGGCCTAGAGTTCTGGAAATTTAGTCTCTAATAGTTTCAGTTCCAACTGGATCATTGACATGCTCAAAAACCTGTTGATATGGCCGTTCTGCTCACCTGTAAAATGACAGAACATGTGGTCCAGGACAGCTTTGAATGCAGCCCAACACAAATTTGTAAACTTTCTGAAAATGTTATGAGATTTTTTTACAATTGTTTTTTCAGCTCATCAACTATCATTAGTGTTAGTGTATTGAATGTGTGGCCCAAGACAATTCTTCTTCCAGTGCGGCCCAGGGAAACCAAAAGGTTGGACACTCCTGATCTAGATGTTTTCTAAGATCTCAGCCATCTCTCATTTGCCATGATTCATTCGACAGTCTGTTGTCAGTGACCGCCTGTGTGTCAGCTCTGCTATTGTCGTGGCCATAAACAGGGCAGATGCCATCTTTGTTCTCACAGAGCTCACCGATATAATGGGAGGGACAGGTGTTGAAGACATGATGACGTAAATAATGATTAAATTGTGATCATGATAAATGACAAGAAAGTGAAGCACAGGGTACTTGTCACAATGCACGACAGGAGACCTCGCCTAGTCTGGGAGTTCAGGGGACCTTAGAAAAAATCCCCGAAGAGTGAGACTTGATTAAGTGGAGAGTCTAGATTCACCTCTACCACAGATTGAAGAAATCTCCCCAGACACAGAGAACCCAGAATATATTTTCTGGAAGTAGGAAATGAAAATTATTTTACCTGCTTTCTACATAGTAGTCTTTCTCACTTCTGAATGCTAATGATACTTTATTTTTGCCACTTTTATGATGCTGATCATTTCCTGTTCTATCAATTTTAGTTGAGTAAGTGTTCATTTGTTGCTAAATTTAACATTTATTCAGAATTCAGTATATGCGAGGTCTTGTTTTAGGTTGTGGGACTTCCACAAACTTTGAGGTAATGCTTATGCTCCAGGAAAGTTGTAACCTACCTTTTTAAAATGTGTTCTTTTAGTTGTTGCTTTAAGGATTACAATAAACATCTTTAACTTAAGTGTACAATGTATCTAGACTTTAGTGTGTAAAGCACTACTTCACCTGAATCAAGCACTTTACAACAGTATGTTTCTACCTACCACCATCCTTTTTTTTTGGTATTGTCATACATTTTACTTCTATGTGCTATAAATACCAAATAAAATGTTATTTTTATTTTTTTATGTATTATTTATTTACTTATTGCTTTAAACAGCCACCTTAGAAAAAATAAAATAGGATAAAACATAGTGATATGTTTACTCACACATGTACCATTTCTGGCACTCTTCATTCCTTCCTGTAGATCGCAATTTCCACTTGTTACCTTCTCTTAAGCCTGATGAACCACTTTTAGCATTTTTGCGTTGCAGGTCTGGTAGCAACAACAAACTCTTGTTTATCTGAAAATATCTTTATCCCACCTTAATTTTTGAAGGATAATTTTGTTGGATATGGAATTTATACATGACAGTTTATTTTTTCTTTTAATAGCTCTTTGAAGATGTAATGCATTCTCTTCTGATCTTAATAATGCTTCTGATGAAATGTCAGCTGTCATTTCTTATCTCTGTGCCTCTGACTATAGTGAGTCATTTTTCTCTGCTGCTTTCAAAGGTTTTTTTTTTTTATCTTTGATTTTTGTTATACAATACAGGATGGTATGTTAAGGATGTTCCTAGATGTGATTTTTCTCTGTATTTATTCTGCTTTAGAGTTCATCAGGGTTCTTGAATATTCTCACTCTACTGAAAAAATTTTTAACATGTCCTCAAAATTTTATGTGCCCCCTTCTTGTTTGTTTGTTTGTTTGCTTGTTTTTATATTTTCTTTAGAAACTTAAGTCACATCTATGTTACATTGCTTAATATTCTTCCATAGTTCACTGTGGCTTTATTTTTTAATTTGCTTTTTGATCCTAATCTATGCTCTATTAATGGGTCTCCATGTTCACTAACTTTTTCCTTTTGGAATCTCCGATCTGCTGTTAAACATACCCAGTGAATATTGTGTTTCATATATTGTCCTTTCAGTTCCAGAGTTTTCATTAAATGTTTTATACTTTCCATTCCCTCATCTGTGCACCATTATATAGCTGTTTTGAATTCCTTCTTTGCTAATTCCAGCATTTGGAGCATTTCTATTTTAACTTTTCTTTTTCTTTTTAAGTTGCTTTTTTAAAATTTACTTTTTGCTTCGCATGTCTAGTTATTTTTGTTGTATGATGGACATTGTGGTTGTGTCTGATTGACTTTTTAAAATTATGACTTAGTATATAGTTCCATTCTTATAGTAGGTATTCCAAAAATGCCAAAGTTATTGAACCGAATTATATTGGTATCAGGAATCAGTTATTAAAGAGGATGAAGAGAAAAGAAAGATAAACCATACATAACAGGGCAGACTCCAAAGATCTGATCTTTTGGATTTTAACATCACATAAGTTGTGAGTACAGTATTAACTTCTTTATTCCAAAAGAACCACACAAGGTCATTTTCCAGCTGAAAGAAAGAAAACATTTATGAAAAAATAATATAGACTCTTGAAATGTAAGCATTGTTTATATAATGTTATAATTTCTATACACTAATTATATTGGCACCATCTCCTGTTATAAATCCAGATAAAGGTATTAATAGTATAATAAATGTAAAGACAAAAGTTCAAGTTTATAGCAATGATAATTGATTTGTTTTTTTGTTTGTTTGTTTTGAATAGTCATCTTACTTTATAATTCAGAGAGAAATAATGGCATTCTTGTCCTTTCAAAGTTCTGTTCTATTTGCCTCTTTTTAGAGTGTCTTTAAGAAGACCCTCTTTTTAAACAGGATGAGTTTAGAAACTCTTGGTCTTTTGTCTCTAATTTCGGTCTAGTAAAACCTCTATGTGCTTTCCTCATTGTCCTGGTCTTTCTTGCTACAGCGTTCTTTTTTTTTCTATTGTGATCATGTGTACCTCAATCTGTAGGCAACAATGATTATAGAATTCTGAATTATTGCTTTAGAAAGCACTTTTTTTTTCCTACCAAAAAGTCATCAGTTCTTATATGATTCCTTCAACTCTCAGATTTTCTCAATTGGACTTATTCAAAGCTGGGGACATTTATTTTAAATAAATATTTGTTTAAAGCACATTTGCTTTTAATATATGTTTTAGACACAATAAAAACCACGCATTCAAACTTTATTAAATATTCCAATTAACAAATACTTTTAAAGTTTAGTTTTATTGTTTTCATATACACAGCATGTTTCTGGTGTTTCAGACATCAACCGGATTGAGAAGGGGACATTTGTGGACACCAGAGCCCTGTTTGCAGATCTACATCTATTAGATAAACACTTAGTGGTTCCGTTAATCATAATATTTAGAGTCCCATGGCACATTTCCAGAAACCTTAGTGTCTTTCATTAAGATGGCTGACTGCAGAGGTCATTGCTTTGGGATCTTTCTGCATCAATTTTTTTGGCAGTGATGGAAAATGCCCTTAGGTTGCTGATGTTCCACCAAGGATCTTGTGGTCTAGGGATTTGCTAGCTGCTATTGAGTTCTTAAAGTAAAACCTGAAACGGGTGGCAATCCAGAAAGTACACAACTCAACATAAATTTCCTAATCTCACTAAGCTTGTTAATAAAGCACCTGATATGTATGAAGATGTATTAATTCTCACCTTTTCTACTTTCAGGTTAGTTTGTGATGTAGGTTTTTATAACATATATGTAGTTGCAAGCACACACCTTTGATATGGCAATTTTAATTCTTCCATTTAAAAATTCTTTCATGGGTACCATGAAAGAATTTTAGGAGATTTCTCTTTGTTGGCTTATTAAGACCAATAGATTAACGTAATAATGGTAACAGTAATAGGTGCCATTACTAAAACTATAGACAGTGGCTTAAGTGCTTCATAGGCATTTTTTCCTTTATTTTTCTCCCCACAAATTTGTGAGATGAATACAGTTTTATCTCTCTTACGTGAAACTGAAGACTGAGAGAGCAAGTGATGGGCCCAGAGTCATACAACAGTGGGTGAAGGAGTCAGAATTCACAACCAAGTTTATCTACCTCCAAAGACTAAGAAGTTTTGTCACCTCACTGAACTACAAGTTGCAGCATTCATAGACTGACCAGATACACCATTTTATTTATTTATTTATTTTTTATTTTTTTTATTTTTTTATTTTTTTAATTTATTGTTAAATTTGATGAGGTTACATTGGTTGGTAACAATTAGACAGTTTACAGATGTACAAGTCCACATCACATCATTCATGCATCGTATTATGTGCCCATCACTCAGTATCAGTTCCCCTTCCA